>JASDQU010587696.1:89208-102780 GCA_032191745.1 Picea mariana | reverse complement strand
TTTATATTATCTTGGTCAAGCGGTTACAATGCAGAGCTTCAATGACTTTTACTTTGCACAAGACAAAAGATCTACGCAACTCGCTAGATCCTTCTTCCTTGCACTTTAGCCCAAAACTACAACAACTTGCACTTAGATTTTCAAGCTCCTTACAATCATGCATAGAGCACTTGCAATATACATTCGATCACTCAGTTCCAGTTACTAGCACTAAGCCATTAGCTATACATCACATAGATGTACTACCTTCTTCTACTTACATTGCCTAAGTATCTATTTATATATTACAAAATGGGACTAAGTGTGGGTAAACCCATGGGACAACATCCCTTTCCGTTTACATCAACCCAAAAACCCTAAAAAGGTTCCAAAAATAGGTTTTGCTTCCCTAATTTCTGCTTCGCGTTGCGCTCAATATTTGACTAGTTGTCGCAATCCCAAAAATAGTCAAATATGACCAAGTATTCCTCAAAACTTGGTCAAGGGCCAACATACACCCAACACTCACCTGTGACTCATCCCAATTCACTCAGGTCTGATCAATTCCACCTCGAATGCCTTGAGCTTGGCTCGAGCTGCTTCTACCTGCTGTAGTGTGATAGCCTCTTGCTTGATGAAATTTTGGATGAGTGCGTTATTGAATGGTCCCTCTAGGCGTTGCTCGACTGTAGTCACGATCTGTTCCAACTATGTTCCTTGGTTCTCAACCTCTAAGAATAGCTGACATGCCTTATCCTGCAAAGGTTGAAGTTGCTGAGTTACTTCCATTACCTTGCTCTGGATCATGTGGATCTGTTGTTGTGCGACGCGTTACTCATGGGATCACTTCATTTTATCTATGGTTGATAGGGCCTTCAACTGCATCTGAAGTCTATCTGCATGCTGCTTCGCTTCTTGGAGCTGTGACTCCAGTTTATGCAATTCCGGGTTCTCAGTTAGGTTCTCGTGTATCTGCGCACTTCTATTACTTAATTGTTTGCATTATTTGGTGAGTGCTTTAATCCTTTCTACTGTACTCCAGACAGTTATTTCTCGCTTGTCGTGCTCTTCTTGTAGGGTGCTTGTGATGATCTGAATCTCTAAGTCCACGACTCTTTGTTGAAGTTGCTGAATAAATTCAACAAGCTTCATCACTTGATGGTCTAAGGGTTCTTCGACCTTCTGTTCTAAGCTGGTCATAGAGTGAAATGCTCTGTTGATAGCTTCTTCCATCCCGAATTGCTTTGCGAGAAACTGCTCCTTCTCCTTTTGGATTTTTGCTCTGTCTTCGTCAAATTTCACTTGGATGGCCTCCTTCTCTTGCTGTGTAGCTCGACGCTGCTCTATGATTTCCTCCTATGCTTTCTTTAGGGCCTGGGTGGCCTTAGCGTTTCTTCTTATACTTTTTGAAGGCATACTTTAACTGTGTCAGCAATCCTGCGGAGTTGAAATGGTTCATCTCCTGCTTCTGTTGTTCCTTCTGGAAGGGGTGCAGTGGAAGCTGCGTGACTCAATTGAAGTGCTTGGTGTACTTCTTGGAGTTCGCCCTTGATTTGGTTGAATATCTCCTCCTGCTTTGCTTCTTTCTTTTCTGCGATCTCTAGTGAAACATCATTCAGCATGGAAATTAAGAAGTCAAAGTCATCCGGAGTAAGGGTAGTTTTAAGCGTGGTCTAGGTGGCCTTAGATTTCTTTCGGGAGGAGGTTTTTGGTGGTGTAATCTTTCTTTTCATGGAGGGATCCTCCTCCTCTCTAGGTGGAGTAATCTTGCCTCAAATTCTTTGTTGCTTAGCTCATCACCATCACCTCCCTGTGTAGGTGAGATCAAAGTAGTCTTCGTGGATGTGCTAGGGACATCTTCAACTTCGTCATCCTTCTTATTCTTTCTTGGCCCAGGTGTATCTGGCATAACTTCAGGGATTTCCTCGTCGGACATGTCTACAGGGTCCGCTGCAACAAGGAGTTCCATTGACCATTCCTTGGTGTCTCCTCCAAGTCATCTTCTATCAACTTGTAGTAGGATTGGAGATGTTTATGCTCATCACCACACGGTGTAATATAGGTGAAGTGGTGGTCCACGCTAAATTTCATCAAAGGTCTAAACCTATGAAGTACATTTGGGGTGATTCACAGTGCAGACTGAATTGCATTATTCAGTAGGTTGAAATAGGTGTGGAAGACAACATTGGACTGCCACTGCTTGTTCATGTCGTTGGAGTACCACAACGTACAAAACTTCGTGGCTAGTGGTTCGAAAGGTTCGATCTCCGGAAAAGTGGCTCCCTATGGTAGTTCCCAAGCGATGAAATTGATGAGTATGAGAAACCAACTAAAGTGGAACTCATACCCTTGGTCTTGTGCTCCTCTGCAATCCAACTCTAATTGGTTTACAAGATACTGTGCCCAATTCATTTGTAGTCCCTCGACGCACTTCCATGTGAGGTCAACTACGAAGCCAGTCACCTGTGTTGGTTTGTTCTTATGAAATAACTTGTCCACGATCAAATGACATGCAAGGTGCACTACACCACTCTGGAT
This sequence comes from Picea mariana, assembly GCA_032191745.1. Taxonomy (NCBI): domain Eukaryota; kingdom Viridiplantae; phylum Streptophyta; class Pinopsida; order Pinales; family Pinaceae; genus Picea; species Picea mariana. The sequence continues at coordinate 100,263 of JASDQU010587696.1, read as the reverse complement.
AGAGGCTACCTTGTATCTGGATAGAGTCTATCTTGTAGCCTCACGTACCCTTTTCTACATCACCATAAGTTTCCTTTATTCGTTGTGCTATTTCTCAGTTTGAGGTCTTGCCTCGTTAAAAGTCCTGTGGGTCAGGGCCTTGCATGCTAAGTCCCGTGATCCGATTGATCAGAGTTGGATCCATAGTGATGCGACGGTCCAACCATAAGTATTCTCCATGGTAGCAAGATCGCAGCAACCTGACACATGCGTTGACTTCCTGGTGTCTGTCGAAGTGAGGGATATTCATTACATTGAGTAGTGTAGACTGCACGAGGTTTTGGGTCTAGGACTATGGGAAAATCTTAGGATTTCTACCTTTGGTATTGGTTAAGTATTTATGCAGAGCTAACATGCTATAGGTTTTGTGATCTCCAAGGTTAAAATCATTAAATTTCAGTGTTGCGAGCTTATCCTGGTCAGCACGTACTGCACGCACCCCTTTCAAAAGATATGCGGTGATCAAGGTGTACTCAAAGTCTCTGGGTACATTGTCGCGGTTAATCTTACCGTTCAAAGGTGGTATGTAAACTGACAGAATGCGTGGGATCAGCTTGGTGTTTGCAATATCATCTTTGTGCTTTGTTCTTGTCTCGGTCGTGGTTTTGGAAGTTCCTGCTCCATGAACAGTGGAGGGAGAATATTGGACTCCTATCGATGATGCTTACACATCGACAGACATCCTTCTTTCTGACATGACTCTCTCAGCCATTAGGTCAATCAAAACTTCTTCAACTACTTTCTCAACAATGCTGAGCTCGTCTGACATACAAACTTGGATCCACTAGCTCATGTGTGAAAATGAATTATGGGAACAAGGAAATGATCATAGGGTGAAGTAATCTCAAGTTTCAGACTCAAATTCTCATTTAGCAAAAGTATTTTTGATGCATGGTGTGATGAACTAAGTAGGGAAACTTAGCAACGACATGCTTGCAACATATATGAGGCTGCATTAACTTATGTTATGTTCGTTATGGTGTGGTCTAAAGGTCTAGTGGCGAGCCATAAATGCTTTTCTATCTGTTTGGGGAGAAATTCAAACGACTATATTGGTCCAACGGCTATATTGCTGCACCATGGCGAAGTGTCAGATGTCGTTGTTCTGATATCTCAACGAAGCTCAATTCTTTTGGTTTTTCCTTCTGCGAAGTTTCCTCTAGAACCTTCTGTAACTTTTCGATCTTGGCTCTCTTCTTACTTAGCTTCCTAGCCTTCTTCCCAGTGAGCTAAGTATCGGTCATCCTTTTTCCATTTTGAGTCTTATCTTCTATCGACATAGTCACTTCGTGCTGCTAAGGTTCTTTCTTTGGATCTAAGGGTCATACTCCTTCCTCATATGGATTAGGTATTTTGGTCTTATGTGGTTCCTCTAACGCTCTTATAGCTTCGACATCTAGGTCCCTGGTGTTTAACAACTGAAATCTGTTCTCGTGTTCCTCCATCAAGTAGGCGATCCTTCTAGTCATAAATTCCATGAGTTCTTGATTCTTATGTTCTAGGGCTTCCTTTTAATCTTTTCTCTGGATATGATATTTTTCAATCTAGATCTTTCCTAACAAAGCTGGAAATGGGGCACGGTCCTCAATAAATCTAATGACTTCGAACTCTTCCTCTATTGAATCTCCATGGGTATTCATAGCTATTTGGGTAATTCTGCCACATAGGGTTACCATTTTTCCTTTAAATAATCCAATGGTTCCTAGTGAAGGGACCAAAGCAGGCCTTCCTAGGGTTTCCCAAGTGCTTTTTGTCATAATGTTCATCGGTGTTCCCTCATCCAGAGCACAGTCAATGTCGAAGTCTCCTATTCTTACTTCAATTTTCTCCTTTTCTTTGAAGATCTCTGACAAACTGACATCCTTATGATCATCTAGGGTTTCTTTTATTTTCAGTAACATGATCTCTGATTCTTTCTAGGGTTCTTCCAGAATTTTAGTCTCTTGATCTCCTTCAGAGTTTGCTTGTTCCATATTCAATTTTTCAATTCTAGTGATCATTCTAGGGCAATCCAATACTTCATGGTCCATAGCTTTACAACAGAGGCAACTCATTTTATCACCAGGGAACTCCTTAGCTAGATGTTCCAGTTTTCTGCAACTGTAACATAGGGTCAATCCTCTCTTTCTTTTAAATGACCCCCAACCTCTTCTGTACTGCGGACTAGGGTCATGGTAGTTAGCCTGCAAAAAATTCTTTCTATGATCCCACATCCATCTGTTAGTCCAAACATTCTTTATATGCATAGGTATAACATATCTATCATTATTCTTATCAGATCTATCAAATGTTCTTCCATCTAACAATGCCCTAGTTTTCAAGCTAGGACAAAATCTATCAAGCGTACCTAAATTCATGCTTCAGAAACAAAAAAATTCCACTTATCTTACCTATATAGAGCACAAAGTTTTCAGATCTAAAACTTAAACTATTCTTACCTTTACTAGAGGCTAGAGCTTACATATCTTACCTCTTTTCTGCGAAAATTTCTACTTTTACCTTTCTTAGAGCATAAAGTGTTCAAATCTCACTTCTTTTCTTCAATATCAACCTCTTTTCTTGCAGATATGACCTCTTTCCTTCAGATTTGACCTTTCTTTCTCAGCACAAAGCCTCGTTGGTCAAGTAGAATACCGCGCACTAAGGAAACAGATCTACGCACAGAGCTTATTTCGCACAAAGCTTTCTCTTGTTTAGTTCCCAACAATCATAGTTTCATGTCTTGACAATGGAACCATTTGTTGGCACAGAGGCAGACCCAATGTTCATGCTCAAGAGCGCACCAAAAAACCCTAACTACCGACCCTTTTGACAAAACCTGTGAAGCAGATGGAGTCTCACCCGAGGTAGAGGTAGGGGTGGTTGCAAGACTCAGATGTCTGGAACCTTAGCTGGGACACATATATGTGATTATAGCACTTAACAATTATCTAGCACAGTTTATCCATCAATATTCAACCCTTATATCACTTCACAGATAGCATAGAGCATCGCAATATATACTTAGATTCAAGAAGACTTAGCACTTAGATACAACAAGATAAATTGGATTCACCAGATCAGACACTAAGCATATTATATATCATATCTAACATTCATTCCTACCTCAGAAGCACAAAGCATAACTAAATCTATTTAATCACATCAAGCACTTAGCCAAGAAGGAGATAAACACATTAGGTCGAAGCATAGAGCACAATACACAAAGTTATCTTAGTTCACCCCCACCCTGGGGCTATGTCCACAAATTCTTCTTCTTTATATTATCTTGGTCAAGCGGTTACAACACAGAGCTTCAATGACCCTTACTTTGCATAGGACAAAATATCTGCATAGCTCACTAGATCCTTCTTCCTTGCACTTCATCCCAAAACTACAACAACTTGCACTTAGCTTTTCAATCTCCTTACAATCATGCACATAGCACTTGAAATATACATCCAATCACTCAGATCCAGTTACTAGCACTAAGACTTGTGCTATACATCACATAGATGTACTACCTTATTCTACTTACATTGCCTAAGTATCTATTTATAGATTACAAAATGGGCCTAAGCATGGGTAAACCCATGGGCCGACATCCCTTTCCCTTTACATCAACCCAAAAACCCTAAAAAGGTTCCAAAAATAGGTTTTGTTTCCCTAATTTCCACTTAGCGTTGCGCTCCATCTTTGACTAGTTATCGTAGTCCCAAAAATGGTCAAATATGACCAAGTATTCCTCAAAACTTGGTCAAGGGCCAACATGTTCCTTTTTTGTTTATCCATGTGAGTTCAAAAAATTGATAAAAGTGTACTCGGTTACATTCTCATGTATTTATGAGCATGAGAAAGAACAAAGACGAAGATCAATATTGGTTTCATTTTTTACATAGGCTTGAAACAAATTTAAATAATGCTTGTTAAATTCACAACGTAATTTCCAAAGGTTGGGAAACCCATGGATGGTTGGTACTCTACCCCCCAGCTTGAAAAGCTAGTGGCATAACTCTAGAATGATCATCAAAGGCTGGAGACATGCCCCCCCAAGATTCAACGCATTCACCGACTTTGAGGTTTTCACCAATTTTTGTACTAGATGGAGAAAAAGGATACAAGTGGATGAAATGAAGGTTAAAAAATGAGACCTAACGAAAGACTCGACTCGACATCTATGAGATCTAGTGAAAGACTCGACCTGATAGGAGAGGTGTATGTTTCATTTTTTAACGAGCTTGACACAGGAAAAATAACTATTCTCAAAGCTCTGGGTTCAATCCCTAGATTTCTGTTTCATTTTTTTAACGAGCTTGCTATATAGAGAAAAACTATGCTCGTGACTGCTGTTTCATTTTTTAACAAGATTGCCATAGAGAAGAAAACTATGCTTGGAGCTTCTGTTTCATTTTTTAACGATCTTGCCACAAAGAAGTGAAACTATGCTCATAAGCTGGTTTGATTTTTTAACGAGCTTGAATTCAAAAAACTATGCTCATGACTCTCTTCTTGATCATGGCTTCCAAGAGGATAGTGCTCTGGAAGGACACCATGTCAAGGGACAAAACTCAGTCATGGCCTCCAAGAGATCTTCACTGGATGGAAGAACAACTCTTTGGAAGGAACACATGTTGAGGGTCACGATAGTGGCAAGGATATTAGGCTTCAATAGACCTACTGAAGAGATCAACATGTCAACTACCGAATCCAAGTCATCGGAAGTTGAAGTCATGGGAGACAATGCCACATAATTGACATGTGGCAGGGGTGATACCGACTACATATAAGACCCATTTAGGGAGGTCATTTGGTTGAAGGTAAAGTTAGGGCCAATGAATGAAACTTGATCAATAGTCACCATTCTTCCCTAGCGAGGGAAATATATCACACGAAAAAGAGTGGACACAATAGCTTTCCTGGCATAGACATAATCTCGCCCAAGGAGTAAATTGAAATCCAAGGGGTCCTGGACTACCATAACATCAATAAAGACCTTTTTCCCTCCCAAAGTTACAGGAAACTGAGGAACGAATCCTAAAGGGTGTCTTGTTCTTCTATTAAAAGTGAACAGAGTCTGGGTAACCAACACAAGCTGAGGATAACCCAAAGCTTTCCAAGCAATAGAGGAAAAAATACTAACGGACAAACCCTCATCTATCAGTGCATGAGGAATGTCCCGACCACAAACTTGTACTGTAATCTTAAAAGGAATGTGAGGGGGAAGATGAGGTCCAGTTAGCACACCCCAATAAAAAAGGATGGCCTCATTAATTGGAGGGGGTTTTGCAGGAGAAGGAGGAATGCCCCTTAGCAAGGTCGATTCTGTATCAATGAGAAAAATGTGGGAAGAATCGAGTTTACTCTCAAGCGAGAGAGTAGGATCGATTGATAACAACGTCAAATTGACCACTTGTGTTTCATTCTCCAAGGGGAGAATGGGGTTGACAGGTGGAAATGGATCAACCGCTTGGGTTGCACTCTCTAATGGGAGAGCGGGATTGACCGAAGATGGGATCAGATCAACCACTTTGTCAACTAGTTCAACTAAGGACGTGACCAGATTGATGACATGATCAATCAGACTGACCGATGAAGGGACCAGAGAAACCACTTTGGCACTGGTCATAGGAGGAGTGGAATTGATCATGTTGGCACTCTTCAGATGAAGGGTGGGAATGACCAATGACAAGATTGGATCAGTCACTTGGGTTTCACTTTTCAGATGAAAAGTGGGGCTGATTGATGACGAAACTGGATCAAATACTTTGGTTAGTGGTTCAACCGAGGATGAAACTAGATTGACCACCTGATCAACTAGACTAGCCAGGGATGGAACACGGTTGACCAGTCCATCAACTAATGATTGGTTGGGAGAAATATTACGATATCTAGTTGGAAGTTGAAGCTTTTCAAAAAGAGAAGAAGCCTCGTCCATATGAGGACAAAGGTGAGAGTAATGATCACCTTTGCATAACATGCAAGGAAACTTGACAATTGTCTTCTTATTACCAAACTTAATGTCACTAGTTAACGGGGCATCACCAACATGACCAGTAGGGGCTGATGACGTGGAGGACCACATTTCTAAGACCTTGGGAAGACCAAGGAAATCCCTTAGAAAGTGGTCACCCTTACAAAGACTGCAAGGGAATTTGGGTTTCATATTCTTCATTTTAATATTGTCGACATCATCAACACTCCCAATACAATTAACAGTAGATGGTTTCTTGGATCCAACATCTGATGTAGTTGGAGGCTTGGTCCCTTTCTAGTTCTTCTTCTCCTTATCTTTCCATTTCTTCTTCTTCTTATCAATCTGGCTACTCGCTTTAGAGCTTTCACTAGGCAAAGAAGGAGAAAAGGAAGGAGACTTAATGGGTGAAGAAGGAGAAAGGTTGAAATTAGGTTGATGTGTGGGTGAAGTGATTACATCTAAAGCACTAGGTGCAGCTGAAGCACTCAGAATATTCGAGGTCACCTGAGTGGGGAAAAACCAAACCGGTAATCGGATGGTGAGTCCCAGAAGACTCAGTGTGGCAATGCACGGAGGACCAATGTTTCCAAAAGAAGGAAATGTGAAAGGTTCCTGTTGATGGGGCCTAAATCCCCTGACTCAAAAACAAAAACCAAACCCTCCACTGAGGCCCAATTAAAATTTGTAGCATTTGGAGTGGAATGGTTCTCCAGATCTTACAATCTGGCCAAATTATCGATGAGATTTTTGTGTTTTCGGGTGAAGGCTCTTCCTTTACTTGGGATAGTTATTCTTTGTATTCTCTCTTAGATGGGGGGCTGGTACGAGATATGCAACCCAGTATAAACCAAATTGACAAAGATAGGAAAAAATTTTTAACTATTGGAAAGGGATCGAGCTTGGGATAACTAGTTGCTTGAGCATGCAGACAATGATCTTATGCTAGAGGGCCTAGTACTAATACTCTAACCGAACGAGCATCCGAATATTGTCTGAGAAAACTACTTAACAGAAAGAAAAATGTATATGTAATCAAGATCATGGAAAGCAAAATAATTCATCTACCAAGAAGTTCATCACATAGCTGAGGTAAACTACTTAACATGAAGAAAAAGAAACACATATGTAACAAAGATCAGGGTAAGAAAAATAATTCATCTACTAGGACATTCATCACACAGAAGCACAACGATTTGCTTTCATCATTTAACGCAAAGAACATCAAAAAATTGCACCAGATAACTTGACAATAGAATTAATTGCTCTTATTCATTCACTGTAACATTCATGGAATAGGAAAGGAAGTAATTCTCCTCCAACTCCAATCACATACATCTGATGAAAAATATCTCATCTTTGGTCCAGAAGGGCTTCTTAATTCATAGAAATCTTAAAATAATTATCAACAACCCAAAATAAAAAGCATTCTTACAACAACCATCGACCCTTGGCCATTGGTCGATGTCCCTATTTATAATATAAAGTCTTAACAGTAATTAATGGTAAAATACAATTGAAGCTAATAAAAAATCACCACGTGGCATTATCATCTAACAGTCTTTCAACAGTCCACTCTAGTTGTTTCTTGAAAAGGGCGGGCTCTTTCATAATCATACCACATAATAAAGAGTTCTTCGCAGGTGTTGGCCCATGGAAATCTGTGTTGTTCCATTGGAGCCGCATATATTCCCCAGATGTCTGATGTGTGTGCCCAATACTTTGCAAGGATGAAGTTCAATTTCTGAGGCATGGTTCTGGCTTTGATTGGATGTCCCACGAACTGTTGTACTTGCCCTAGATTTGCATCAATGACCCTTGCACATTCTTCATCCCATCACACATCTTGTTCGGTGCATAGCTCGATTACTTCGTTTAGGTCGGTCAACATATCGAGGATTCTGATATTGAGGAGCCCGACATATTTCATCACTTCGGTGATTCAATTTTGATGTTTCTTTCAGTTCTTCGAAGGGGTCACAGGACAAACTCTAGTCAGTAATCGGGAAGGTTCTTCCTGCAGTTAAAACAAAAGTAGTTTAGCTATTAAGAAACCTATGATAAGACATAAACAAACAAAAATATGAACACATACCTACATAACTTGCTAGTCTTAGTCGTTTTTAATACTTGCGTGATCCCAAACGCTTCCTTTGAGTGACCTGTGAAACCGCCACTCCTATTTGGTGTAAATGAACACATCAACATGCCATAGTGTGGCTAATCAAATACTATAGTCATGAATGCATATATTATCATGGTAGTTACTTGACCTTTGGGTTCGAAAAAAGGGCGTCGAGGACGAATTAAGCGCGTGTGTGCTTACAAGAGGTCGGATATTGTACAGAGAAATTCATTAAATGCCTCTAGAAATCATAATACCAAGCGTGCCAAGCATCATTAATCAATAAAGGAGGTTCGAAAATTCAAAAGGATTGAAAGGATCGTACCACACGTTTTCTTGCAACCCCGATCAACAACACTTTCATGTTCTAGATCGCATCTGTCGATCAACTGTGGCATGCCAATTTTTACAAACATCATGTCACAAGGCATGTATATTATGTTGGCATGCCTAGTGTCACTCCTTGATTTCTCTATAAATTCTAGGAGCTTTGTGAGAAATTCTACGCATATGTCGAGCTCGTATTCCCTGGAATTTTGGTTTGGTAAGTTCGTCTTGGCGACGTCCTGTTAAGAAATTCTTTATCATCTGTGGATGCCTTGAGTTCCTTACACTTTTTTTTTTGAAATTATGGGATCCCCTTCAAACACGGGACGATGTTTGCGAGGCAGCCGGAGTGCCAGGTCTCAGCCCCAGTTCGCTCAAGACTCTTTCTTGTTGGCTTCTTCTATACTTGAGACTCCAATGAGAGGTACAAGTATCTACCTGGAGGCAGTGTCAGTGTCCACAGAGGATCTAGGGATGGTTGCAGATACGTCCGAAAGAGACATGCTAGAGACTATGCTTTCTTCGAGCCCGAAACCATCGAGGAGAGGAAGGCCTAGGAATAAAGCTTGGGAAGGAGAGGAGGATTGCCTGAAGGCCGAACTAAGTGCACATCCAACCCTTGAAGAGTTTGTGATACTCACCAACTGTTCAGAGTTGGTTAGGACCGCTGACAAAGGAGGCATGAGAAGAGAGGGGAGGGCAGAAGTGCTAGGTACTTCCATCCAAAATTTTTCTCAGCAATTAGAGCAGGCTCAACTTGCAATAGCTGAGCTCTACCAAGAGAATAAATAACTATGACGTCAGTTGGCAGAAAAAAACCATGGGATACCATTGTCACAAGGTCACGCAGGAAGCACCGTTTGGCTGCAGAGATGACTTCAGGAAGCACAAGACATGATTGTGCAGTTGCGTGAGGCACAACGGATGGCAGCGACAGCGGAACATAAGACATCACAAAGTGCGAAAGGAAATTTAAGAGAGGACCAATGCACATGAGACAAATAGTTGGCGAATTCTCGCTCCGCGTTCTTGGAAGTGTTGCTTAAAATCTCCTTGTCTTTCTTCTTTTGTAAAATTTTGTAATATTACGACTACCGGGCCAACTAGCTAAGTCGTCAGGGTTGTCTATTTGTATGTAAACCAGGCCTGGCGGAAGTTTTGATTGTGTATATAAAATGAAAAGAAGGTGTTTGAATGTATCATGCTTCTTTCAGATGTGAATCATGCATGTATTCTTATTCAAGTATTTTACATAAATTATTATATTTTTGGGGATCATTGTTGTTTCGTCGTGAGTCTGTTAATGATTTTATTTGTAAAATCTTTGATATCAATTAATACTTCTATGGAATTATCGACTTTGGTTATTGAAAAAATTAATCATGGAAAGACATTCGGCTAATGGATAAGAATCATACTTGGATTCTCACTTGAATCGAAAGTACTTGAGAAAAGACTAGAGGCCACAACTGTCGATACCGGGCGGTAGGAGAAAATATCATGTAAGGGAAACAATCAGTTCACCCTCTTCGATATCGAAACTTGTTTTGAGAGTTCGACGGTCGGTAGTGTCACTTTATCTATGCACAGTGCTTATAATTGCACTTTTCTGCCGAACTTGAAAAGGTCGGATTTCGGCGAAATCCTTTTCGAGGCTGTTCATAAGAAAGAAACATTACTATCGTCTGACGTCGACAGAGGTCGGTACTCGGCTACTTTGAATTCTCAAAATGATTTTCACCATCTTAAGCTTTCACCGATGCTGAACTTCTCCAGGGAGTCGAGAAAATTTCGGGTCGTTGATTCCTCGAGTAGTTGTTGTGTCTCTTAAGATGGTTCTTTGTTGTATGTTCAAGAGAAAATTAAGACATGAAACATATAATATAAGTGGATTATTAGTCTTAGACCAAGGTGATAACAATCAAAGGTGGAAAACAAGGTGGTACCCAAAAGGAGATGGTCACAAAACTTTTAGGGTGTGTTGAGCACTCAACAAATGTTGATTCACTGGGCGAACCCATAATCTCTGTTCCATGCATCAGATATCTCTGGTGCTCCTTCTAACCACATTAACCTGAAGTTATACATATATATACATATATTATTATTATTTATATTATTATTGGAAGTATTGTTTTAGGGCTTGGTCGTTTACTGGGAGAGTATCGAGTTCCCCCCTCAGATTTGGAAATCGGTAAGTACCTACCCCAATATTCTCTACCACCTGGAAAGGTTTGAGCCATAGGTCCTGAAACTTGGAATGTTTTCCTTTGGGTTCATTTTCCCTGTCCCACTTCAAGACTAAATCTCCTACTTCAAAGTTCTTTTCCTTAGCTTTATGCTTATCAAACCATATTTTCACTATCTGTTGATGAGCTAGAAATTTTGACTTAGCCTTTTCTCTCTCTTCTTCCAGCATAAGTAGGGTGTTGATTCTTTGTTTCATGGCCGAGGATGGTTCTTCGTTAGAATCTTGGGCCAATTGGAGAGATGGAAAATAAAGCCCGTTTGGGAGGATGGCTTCCTGTCCGTAGACCAGAAAGTATGGGGAATTCCCTATAGCTTCTTTGGGTGTGACCCTATTAGCCCATAGGGAATTATGGAGTTGGTTATG
>JASDQU010587696.1:59243-84920 GCA_032191745.1 Picea mariana | reverse complement strand
AAAAGTACCCTTACCCCAGATGACTTCGACTTCTTAATTGTCGCGTTGAATGATGTTTCACTAGAGCTCACAGAAAAGTAAGAAGCAAAGCAGGAGGAGATATTCAACCGAATCAAGGGAGAACTCTAAGAAGTACAACACGCACTTCAATCGAGTCACACAGCTTCCACTACACCCCTGCCAGAAGGAACAATAGAAGCAGGAGATGAACCAGTTCAACTCTGTGGGATTGCTGACACAGTCGAAGTACACCTTCAAAACGCAGAAGAAGCAAAAGTTAAGGCCACCCAGGCCCTAAAGAAAGCACAGGAGGAAATTATAGAGCAACGTCGAGCTACACAGTAAGAGAAGGAGGCCATCCAAGAGAAATTTGATGAAGACAAAGAAAAAATCCAAAAGGAGGAGGAGCAGCTTCTCGCAAAGAAAGTCGGGATTGAAGAAGTTTTCAGCGGAGCATTTTTCTCTATGACCGGCTTAGAACAGAAGTCTGAAGAACCCTTAGACTGTCAAGTGATGAAGCTTGTTGAAGTTATTCAACAACTTCAACAAAGAGTCATGGACTTAGAGCTTCAAATCATCCCAAGCACCCCACAAGAAGAGCGTGACCAACGAGAAATAAATTCTCAGAGTACAGTAGAAAGGATTAAAGCACTCATCGAAGAATGCAAACAATTAAGTAACAAAAGTGCGCAGATACATGAGAACCTAACCGAGAACCCAGAATTTCATAAACTAGATTTGCAGCTCCAGGAAGCGAAACAACATGGAGATAGACTTCAGATGCAGTTGAAGGCTCTATCAACCATAGAGAAAATGAAGCGATCCCATGAGCAACATGTCACACAACAGCAGATCCACATGATCCAGAGCAAGGTAATGGAAGTAACTCAACAACTTCAACCTTTGCAGGATAAGGCATGTCATTTATTCTTAGAGATTGAGAACCAAGGAACAAAGCTCGAATAGATCGTGACTACAATCAAACAACACCTAGAGGGACCATTCAATAATGCACTCATCCAAGAATTCACCGAGCAAGAGGTTGTCTCACTGCAGCAGGTCAAAGCAGCTTGAGCCAAGCTCGAGGCATTCAAGGTGGAATTGATCAGACCTGAGTGACTCAGGAGGAGTCACCGGTGAGTGTTGGGGGCTTGTTGGCCCTTGACTAATTTTGGAGGAATACTTGATCATATTTGACCATTTTTGGGACTGCGACAACTAGTCAAAGATGGAGCACAATGCAAAGCAGAAATTAGGGAAGCAAAACCTATTTTTGGAACCTTTTTAGGGTTTTTGGGTTGATGTAAAGGGAAAGGGATGTCGGCCTGTGGGTTTACCCACGCTTAGGCCCATTTTGTAATCTATAAATAGATACTTAGGTAATGTAAGTAGAAGAAGGTAGTACATCTATGTGATGTATAGGTAAAGGCTCAATGCTAGTAACTGGATCTAAGTGATCGGATGTATATTGCAAGTTCTATGTGCATGATGGTAAGGAGCTTGAAAATCTAAGTGCAAGTTGCTGTAGTTTTGGGCTAAAGTGCAAGGAAGAAGGATCTAGCGAGTTGCACAGATATTCTGTCCTATGCGAAGTAAGGGTCATTGAAGCTCTATGTTGTAACCTCTTGACCAAGATAATATAAAGAAGAAGACTTTGTGGACGTAGCCCCAGGGTGGGGGTGAACCACGGTAACTTTGTGTATTGTGATCTATGCTTCGACCTAATGTGTTTATCTCCTTCTTGGCTAAGTGTTTGATGTGATTAAATAGATTTAGTTATGCTTTGTGCTTCTGATGTAGGAATGAAAGTTATATCTGATATATAAGATGCTTAGTGTCTGATCTGGTGAATCCAATCTATCTTGTTGTATCTAAGTGATAAGTCTTCTTAAATCTTAGTGTATACTATGATGCTCTGTGCTATCTACAAAGTGTTGTAAGGGTTGAATATTGATGGATAAACCATGCTAGATAATTTCTAAGTGCTATAATCATATATCTATGTCCTAGCTAAGGTTGCAGACATATGAGTCCTGCAACTACCCCTGCCTCTACCTCGGTCGAGACTTCATCTGCTTCGCAGGTGTTTTCGAAAGGGCCAGTAGTTAGGGTTTGTTGGTGCACTCTTGAGCATGAACCCTGGGTCTACCTCTGTGCCAATAGAACCCCCTGGAGTCGTCTTTAAGCTCTTTAGACTCTCTAAACATGAAAATATTGTTAAGTGATCTTGCTTCCTTTCCCACTCATTAAAAGGTTTGAAAGCACATCTTTCGAGTGATAATTTATCTCTTTTTCAACCTCGTGAGACTAACATTATGAAAAAGGACAACCCTGGAGTCATCTTTCAGTTCTTTTCAGACTCCCTAAACATGAAAAATCACCAAGTTTACCTTCTTTGGACTCGTTAAAAAGAGCACACATTGAAGAGCCCATATGGGACTGAACCCTTACTTCTTCCAGTTCGTTAAACAAAGGAAGAGGGACTTACCGAGGGTGAGTTATATCGAGCATGTGTTACCCTCCTCAAGATTGTTAAATTAAAAAGAGGTACTTGTCTATCTGGATGGGGGGAAATTTGAAGGAAGAAATCCAAGAAGTTTTTGAAAACATCACCAGTCACTCTTACAGTCGCCCTTGAACACGACACTTTTTATTTGCATACTGTTGACACAGGGGCAGACCCGGGGTTCAATGCTACAATAGCACACCAACAAAACCCTAACTACTGACCCTTTCGGCAACACTTTCGAAGAAGATACAGTCTCACCTGATGTAGCTATAGGGGGTTGCAGGACACAGGTGTCTACAACCAGAGGGAATGCAGAATGGATTCACAACAACAATACATAGTCACCTAGTTATTCTTTATCTTCCTTAAACCTACTATGCAAGTTATACTTCAGATCTAACACAATATTACAATAGCAGCATATCAAATGACAGAGAACATGACATCAATCTCACATAACACAAGATATACGTGATTCACCCTCTCTCTAGGTCTACGTCCACATAACTGTGCTTTATAATATATTAAGATGAAGAATATAGTTCTTATCTACGCTCTCAACTAGCAGATATTCTCTCTTCTCCTCTCTATCTCTCCCCTCCTTGCGCACTCAGCTGGAGGGTTGTTATTCGCACCCATTTGAATATCTTACAATACCAAAAGGCTCTCGCACTCAACACTTCTTTCTCACACAATAGTACTCTCTCGATCACACAATAACAATGACAACAACAACAACAACAATACCAACAACAACCCATCCCAGGTTCTTTAGACCTCTATTTATACATTATAATAGCTCTCGGACACCCTTAGGTTAAAACCTAAGTGTCAAAACCCTAGATACAAAAACCCTAGGTGTCTAAAACCCTAGGTCAACTTGACCCACATCTTCAAGGCTTTGTCATCCTGTCTTTCCTTCCTTCTTGTGCGGTGCTCCAAAGCATCCAACAATGGATTTTTCTGCTTTCTAAGTTTTCCACAATCTGTATTCCTTGTTGATATATCATCCTCTCCTTGTCCAATGACTTTCTTTCTCTTACTTTGCTCCATTTTTCTGCTCTTTTGCTCACTTCGACCTAGTATCAGTCACTGTGTCTTCCACGTAGTTCATGTTTTCCCTTTTCTTCCTTAATATTCACTTTCTTCCATATACAAGGGCCAATAGGCCCCCAACACTCACCTGTGACTCCTCCTGAGGCACTTTAGATCTCATCCTTTTGTTTTTCTTCGACTTCAGACTGTGTGGGGTAGTCTGTGCTTTCAGTTCTAGTCCTCCCTTCCCTCCTTGTGCAGACTATCTTTTCTGTGTCTGGTACCCAATTTCAACTGCACCTGGTACCTAGAACCTTTTCCTCATGATTTTACTGAGAGTCGCGAGGCAGTTGGTTGTCATAATACAATTTCAACCAGCTCCTATTCACCAACCCTTCCTTCCATTCTCCATTCAAAGTCTTCAATTGTGCAGCTCCTCCTTCTGTAACATAGGCAACCTCATATGGCCCAATCCAATGTGTTCTAAACTTTCCTAGATGCTTCATGAACTTACTATCATATAAAAATACTATATCACCTTTCTTAAATGATTTCTTTTGATATGTCTGTCATGGTAGGCCTTCTCTCTGTTCTTCTAAACCTGTCGGTGAAATCCTGCAATAAATATGTCTTCTTCTAGTTCGACCAGCTACACAAGATGCTCTTTCACAGCACCAATGCCATCCATATCTGTAAAGGCTACAATTCTCAGACTAGGAACCAAATATTCCATGGGTACAAATGCTTCTAGACCATAGAACAATTTGAAGGGGGTCTGGATGGTCAATTTCATGCAAGTGGTTCTATAGGCCCATAATACTGCTGGTACTCTCAAATCCCAATCATCCCTGTTCACACTGCAGATCTTCATCAGTGTTGTCTCCAAGATTTTATTGAATGCTTCCACTGTCCCATTTTCTTATGTATGATATGGTTTTCTCTTCTGATGGTGAACTTCAAATTCCTGCATCAAGGCTTCAATGGTCTTATTGATGAAATGTGTGCCTTGATCGCTCATAAGGATCTTCGGGCATCCAAACCTGGTTATGATATCATCAAATATGAAGTGCGCAGTTGTAGTTTCACTATCGTCCTTAATTTCTCTTGATTCTGCCCATCTGATCAAGTATTCTGTCGTAGTGATTATGTATCTTGCTCCTATGCGCTTCCCTAGTGGGTTTATAGGTCCAACGAAATCAATGGTCCATTTCTCAAATGCTTGTAGGATCAGTTGTGGCACTAAAGGAATTTCATATCTTCTGGATGCTTTCCCAACTCTCTGGCATACATCACAAGATCTGTAATAGTCCTTAGCATCTTTGTGTAGAGTAGGCCACCAAAGGCTATCCCTAAGAATCTTTTGCGTTGTTGCTTTCCTTGTGTAGTGTCTTCCTGCGATGCCTTCATGTGCTTCTGCAAGGATCAATGCTCTCTCTTCTTCCATAACACACCTTCTCAATATCTCATCAGGTCCCATCTTATATAGTTTTCCATCTATAAGTGAAAAATCTGAAGCACGTACTACCAACTGTTTCTTTTGAATAATTGTATAGTCACTAGGTGTCATTCTTGTTGACATGAACTGGACTATCTCTGCGAAGTGATCATCAATTTTTCTAATGGACAACAACTGTGCATTCGGCAGTGTATCCTCCAAGCTAGTAGGCTCTTCTCCATGTTCCAACCTCGACAAGTGGTTAGGACCTTTGTTCATTCATCTTGGCTTAACCATGATCTCAAAATCATATTCCTGAAATAGAAGAAGGCATCTTCATATTCTTCCCCCCAACACTGTCTTGTTGACTAAGTATTTCAACGCAGAGTGATCAGTAAAAATTTTAAAGTGTCCTCCCTGTTAGCACTAGGAATCACCTTTAGATTGCATGGAAGGCAAGCCCAATACCCATCAGGTTATATGTGAATGTAAGAGTGTTTTAAAGGGTCAAATGAAAAAAGACTCTAAATGATAATGTTCCAACTCAGAAAACAGGGCTAACATGCACCAGCAATCAAGGTCTTGGCTAACTTCAATCAGTAATTTGGGAGTAAGTATGAATAGAGGGAAAACTTGAATAAGAGGAATGTAGGGGCTACTGTAAACATCATGTATACAAAATCCTAAGGAAGAAAGTTTCTTAACACAAGATCTTATTGAACTCAGAAACTGAGGAAGCTAAATAGACATCATGATAATATAATGATAAAAAATCAACCATAACATCACCACAATCATTTATGTGAATCTTTCGAAGCGTGAACATTTAGCTTCAGAAGCAAATAAGATGAAAGAGAAGCTTATTTCTATTAGCCAAAATATCTTAAGTCCATTACATAGCTAGATCACAATCAATTCATCAAAATATTACAGTCTAAGGGATCCTTGCTCAACCATCTGAACCTACTAAAGCATTTGATCTATCTATTTATAACAAAAGGGAGGCAACAACTGGAGGTATGAGCTAGCCTCCTTCCCTTGAAAAGATCTAAACATTTATTTGATCTAACAACTTAGTTAACAACCTATGCTATAAAATAGGAAAATGTTGGTGACTAATCCAACCAATCTTCAAGATGACTTGATTCCTTATTGCTGGGAAGCTCCTTGTTTGTCATGTGTCTTTCAAAAGCATGTGGTTGTCCTCATGATGCCAGTTGTTGTTTCTACAAACTTCTCCATCATCATCTATCCCAAAATTTGTTAGCTTAGCCCTCATGAATCCCTGGTGTATGTTGGTAGCTTCTTTAGGTAGCAGCCTGAGTAGCGTATTTCACAACTAGACAAGTAGAAAAGGTAGCGCATTTAGCTAGTGCCACTGTGTTGCATATGTTTGCAGACCTTTGTTCTCTGTGAAATATTAGGTAGCAAAATTATGTAGCACCATTGTGCTACGTCTATGTGCAAAATATCTTCTCTTCCAAATATTAAGTAGCACCTTTATGTAGCACCATTGTGTTGTGTCTGTGTGCAGGTTTATTCTATGCCAAATATTAGGTAGCGCATGTAGGTAACTCCACTTATGTTGCATCTGTGTGCAAGTTTAGGTATCATTGTCAAAAAAATGCAACGCCTCCAAGCTTGAACATGTGCAGGGCAAGTAGTGGGCTTGCATAATGTCAAACCCATTATACTTAGGTGACTTGGTAGTACTATAGGTAGTGCATTTTACCACTGAGGGAGTTAGCACTTTGCAAAATCCCAAAATTCTGATAGTTAAATGCTTAGAAGCCTGTATAGATGGCATAGGTAATATTTGAAAGACAGTTTACCCTCTCTAAAAGGAAACATCATCAAAAATTAGGTTCACCTTTCATCAGCTATTTTGTTATCTTCATTTGGAATAACAGGCTTCTTCTTCCTAGAAATGAATAGATTTTTCAGTGGGGTTGTTCTCTCCTTGACTGTTGATGTCTCTTTCTCAATGTCATCTTCAACCAATACCTGCAAGTTTCTTTGAGCTACTTCATCTTGAAAATGTTGCAACTCTTCCTTGAGTTTCCTGTTCTGAGATTGAAAACCTTTATTCTACCTATAAAGGTTTTGGAGCTGCCTGTGAAGGGGATGGGCCTTTCTTGTTGCAAACCTTTCCAAGTCAAGGGTATGGCTATAGCCATACATGAGCTCTTTCATTTTTACCCTGTTAGACATGGCCTCTATTTTCAATTGAGCCACCTCTTTTCTTGCATCCCTAAGTTGCCTAATAAGTCTTTTGAAGGTCTGATTGTCAGGAGGAGCAGTGACATTCACAGTCTCGATAGGTTTTTTCTCAGTCTCCTCTTCCACCTGCATGGGAAGTTTCTTGTCTACCTCATCAGGTTTCTTGGTGGATTTTCTTTTTCCCTTCTTCCTATGCACATGGGTTTCTTCTTTTCTTTCCACAGGCTTTCCAATGCCTTTACTCTTCTTCTTTTGTACAAGGATTTCTGGTATGGATTGTTCCTCAACAACTTCTCTAGGAATTGATGACCTTGTGAAAGGTCTTTTACCCTTAATTTTGGATGCTGGAGGAGAAGAGGGGAAGAGTAGCTTCTTCCCTTTCTTGGATGTATCTTTGGTAGAATAAGGAACCTCTTCTAACCTTGGTGGAGGAGGTGGTGAAAAATCTCTTTGTGGGGAAGGACAAGCTTCCTCCTCGGCTCCTGTGACCTGCTTACTGGCCTCTAAAACTTGAACAGGGGCTCTGCCCTTTCTCTTCCTACTGGTCCCTGTTCTAATAGCATTGGTGGGTGATAAAGGACTTGCATTCTATGATTGATGAGTTGATGCTAGATCCAACTTGAAATGAGAAGTAACAACAAATGATCCCATGAAATCTCTTTCTTACCCAATTCCTCAGAGACTAGCATTCTGATCAATCCAAAATGGAAAGGGATAGAATACACATCCTTAGATTTGGATTGAATCATGTTTGACATCTTACCTATGCTCCTTAACAAGTAATGGGGAATATTCATCTCAACCTTACCATTAAAATGTAGCAAAATCCTTATATGGTGCTGGTACAATGTGTTAAATCTCCCTTCACATGTTAAATATCTCTGGATGATCTTCAATATTCTGTCAAACTGTTCAATCAATTGACTCCTTGGCATACTTTTAGACAAATTATTGGCTTGATGTTCAGGTTTAAAGAGATATTTAGCATAGGATGAACTCAAAGCCATGGATTTGAACCACTTTTCACCTGTAATGGGGATTCCTGTTACAGCTGTGATAGAGGCTTCAGTCACCTCAAATTCCAAATCCCCAACCTTGGTTCTCCCGCCTTCAAAATGTAATGCAAATTGTCTCGTTACCTCTGGATGGCCTCTCTACATATTCTGGCAGAAAGAGAGGCAACCCACTCTTTGAAAGACCTTTCTTGCCATGGGCTCTGTATCAAAAATATGCATTTCCACATGTTTTGTCCTAACCACCTTGCCATATTTGTGTGTCTTCCTCGATTGAGGAGTCTCCGTGGCTTAGAATGAGATATTTTAAAGTCTTATGGGATAGTAATAACCAAGAAGACTTAAAATCGAGCTTCAAATGTACAAGGATGACCTTTTAAAATAGACTAGTGCTAGTAAGCCAAATTTTTACCATGAGAATGCCACCCTTAGATTTGTACAGGTATTGAGAGTTTGGGTAGTGAAGGGCTAATCTGCAATTGGCCCTTTGTATCTGGGTAAAAATTCTTAAATCAAAGATGAAAGGAAGAAGGGGAGGCATAGAGGGGTTAAGCAGCGCCTCTGGGTAGCGTGACACATATGCAGAAGATAGATTGTGTATATGCTTGCAACCTTAGTAGCTATGGCGAGCATATTTAGACAAACTTGAATACAAGAAAATAAATTTTAGAGGTTTGAAAAGGGAGGAGACAAGGATGTGATGAAAATATGATTCCCTTACGACAGTGCAAGCCCAATAAACCAAACTCTGAGTGCCAATTTCTTTTAAAAACTAATATGCAAAGGAGGAAACACAGGATACCTGTGAAGTAGACACTTGTTTGAAGATTTATTGAAATATCAGGGTGAATTTGCGAACATTTTGGCCCTTGAATATACCTCTTCATCAAATTTGGTTGCATCGTTGTTGCCTAGTCAGAACTATGAGTTTAAGCAGCGCAGCATTCATGAATTTTCAAATCATAAATCGTTATCAGGGCTCGTAAATGTGAGATCTTGGAGGTATCTTTAACCAACTCCTAGCACTGAAAACAAGGAACATGATATCAGTCGTGGTAATCATAACTCATGGTGGAAATCATGATGAATGAGTAAGGCGCTACAGAACTGCCTGGTGAGTGGGCAACGCTGTAGTTTTTTAAAGAAATGGACAGGTAAAAAAGTATAGCAAGGCATGCCCACGAGGTCATGAGTGAGGAGAATGGTGTGTCACATCAGTCTAGTCATGGGAGGGGAGGGATCGATCCTAATGACAAATCATGAAGGGATCCAAAACTTAATTCATGAACTAAAAAGGGTTTAAGTCCAAAAATCAATTTGAGGATCAAACTAGAGCTATGACTCAAAACTTTAATCATCTAAGGGGTCCTACCAAACATAAAATTTAAAGGGATGAAACTTAAAAAATTTAAAATATAAGGCTTAAAAAAGGATAAAAACAAACTAAAAGACCCAAGGCAATTTAGTGTGATAACACTCCCAACAAGTAGTGGCGGAACTTCTACAGTGCATACACCATGGCTAACCCTTCTCTCTCAGTGGTGGTGTAATTAATATTAGTTTTTGATCGTTTTCTTCTAGCAAAGGCTAATGGGTGTTCAATGTCTCCATATTCCGGTTGTGCTAACAAAACTCCTAATGCAATAAAAGATGCATCGACATGCACATGAAACTCCTTACTCCAATCTGGGAAAACCAGGATAAGCACAGTAACCATTTTTTGTTTAAGTGTGTCAAAACTCTGCTAGCATTCTTCTGTCCAGTGAAATTGACAGTCTTTCTTCAAAAGCTTCTCCATGGGTGCTGCAATCTGTGCATAGCCCTTAATGAACTTCCTGTAGTATCCAGTGTGTCCCACCATAGTGCACACCTGTTTGACTGAAGTAGGAGGGGGTAGATCAACTACAATGGAAATCTTAGATGGATCTACCAGCAATCCTTGCTTACACACAGTATGACCTAGCATCGCTATGAAGGGTGAAAATAAGATGCACTTCTTCAGGTTTAAGGTAATCTGACTCTCCTGCACTTATCCAACATTAGTCTTAAACATTCAATATGATTATGTAAAATGGTGAAAACAGTCCAATCATCAAAATATGCTTCCAGGAATTTATGTAAAAACTAATTAAACACTTGATATAATGTAGGATATTGGCTTTCAAATAAAAAGGTAGTTACAAAGTTCTGGGTCATACCTTCCCAATCTACAGTGATGAGGCGTAGTTATGCTTGTAGGTACCAATTGATAGGGGTTGTATTCAGCATGTTTATGAATTTGTACACCCACTGCTCTTGAGGAATGTTGCTCTAGGCTTCCTCGCAACTTCGCACATGGTCCTTCAGACATATTTGACCTATGTATCTAACTTCGCAGCTTTCTACTTTCTCTAAAAATTGAGTTGTCATCAAAGTGTGACATTGTACCAAATCTGTAATATTGTTTTTATGTGTCCCCCACCATCTCGTCAGAGTTGATTTCAGGGCCTCATCCATTGCCAACAATCTTTGTTGTGTTGGTACAATTTCTTCAAACTTCACTAAGAATGCTTCTAAATGATTCAGAGTGTCAAAGGTGGGCAAGTTACTTACTGTTGTGTCGATCCAGCGAACTTCTCGGGTCAATCTAGCACATCTCCTTATAGATAATTCATACATTTTGTTATGCCAATTCTCCAATGCTTCTTCTAAATATGATGAACATGCGTTGTCACTTTTCTAGCTCAAATTCCCTTCTGTCGTAGAATTAATGTAGTCATGTTGTCTGGCTTTTAATTTGTATATGTTTTCTAGTTCATATGTGTGGTCTTCTTATCTGATGGGTTATGTGTATCTCTGACCTTCATCAGGATCTAAAGGTGCAATGACCCTAAGGCCATCTCCTTCAAATGTCATTCTTCTTTTCTTTAAATCAACCATAGTGGAATTATTAAAATCCCAATCAATTCCTAATAGCGCAGGGTAAGGACAACTATCATCAACTATTTCAATCACCTCAAAGTCTTCAAACGTTCTTACGTCATCGATGTCCATAGGGACATTACAATCTACCAAAGGGGAATACTTCTTTTTGGTTAGCCATATTAATCCTGATAGTGGAATAGATCAACTTAGGTTTTCCCATCAGTGCCCATGTTTGCTTCATCATGACATTGACTTCTGACCCTAAGTTGAGGACCACATAGTCTATATCATACTCTCCAATATGAGCATTAAGGTGTAGTTATTTATTTGTCCTTCTCTTCTTGGATATTTGATGTACTTCTTTATTCAGTAAAGGATATACCCTTCCTAGCTCATACTGTCTAACCAAATTTTGCAGTTCTTGTATGGCTTTCTCATCTTTAATCAACTCTATAAACGTATACAAGAAACTGACAAGTTTACTCACCTCTTTTCCATATTCGGGTGAAGCAAACTGATCAAATGCTAGAGGCATTCCACATTCTCTTACTTCTGGTCATGTCTTTGATGAAGAGACTTGGTCTCTCCCAAATTCTTTTTTTGCCTCCTCAAAGATTTGTCTTTATTTCTTTGCATCAAACACTTGTGTCTTCTCTGTAGCTTTCCTAACTCCTAATTCTTTTGTAGTCTTTCCTTGGATCACTCTATCCTCTCCTGTAACAACACCTCCTCTAGTGATAACAACGACTTTGGGATCTACTCCGCGAGGTTCTTCTTTGATTAGTTGTATTTGCAGGTTCTGTTGAGGTCCCCGTCTCTCTTGAAGTTTAGCCAACAATATTGGACATTCCTCGATAACATGCTCGAAGGAGTTGCAATAGTTGTAAGTGGTACAAGGGTTCTGAAAATCCCTTGCCAAGTGTCCTGGTTGTGCACAATTATAACAGATTATCTGTCCTCAACCTCAACCCATACATCATCCTCTTCCTCAGAATCCACCATGAGGGTTGAAGTTTCCTCTCCCAGGGGAGTTATACTACGCAGTGCTTCCTTCTTGCTATACTTAGCCTTGAATTTTGTATATATAACTCAGCCTTTCATGCATGAGATCATAAGCCCTATAATCCCTATCATCATTCCCTATGGACTAACAGAATGTGAAATACAAATTTGTGGGTGTCTGGACATATTTTTTCATGTAATAGCACTCACCTGGGTGATGTCTATTTCTGCATACCTCGCACTAGGGTAGGGTGACTTGCTTCAAAGGGATCGGAGCTCCAGAGGACAAGTATTTATGGAATAGGGGACAATGTCCCTTTGATTTGCATCTAACACACCATATTTATTCTCTTTTATCTTTTCCCTTGTCTTTCTTCATATATTTGACCTGTGGAGACAAACTAGTTAGCCAACTCAAGATTCGACTCATACCTAAGATGGATTCTCCCATAGGGGTTGATTCTAACTTCATGGTGATCTACAACGCCTCAGCCTATGAAGCAATCTTCTGTTGCATCAGAGGAAATCTGATGTGTGGTAAGAGGGAAGCAATGAACCATTCCTTGTTCTTCTCATCTGGGATTCTGAAAAATCAGATGGCTTGTCAAGGTCTTAAATCTCTGATCGAACTCCCATATGGGTTCAACTATTCTCTGCTTGATTTCTTCTAGTTCTGTAATGCATTTTGATTCTGATTTAGGTTTCTTGAATTCATCAATTAGCGAAGTCTTAATGGAATTCAACAGTTTAGGTGTAGCACCTTTGACAAATTTCATGTACCATCTCAGTGCACGATCTCTTATGGTAGTACTGAACTGAGCTCGGTTGACAGCTTCATCGATGATATTCTTACTACTCCACATGGCTTCACAGAGAAACCAGTGTTGCTCAAGGTCTTCAGATCCATCTCCTCTAAAGGTGGGTAACCTCATCTCGTCTTCCATAGATCTTCCTAGGTTTATTGACTGAGTATGTGGAGGACTAATAGTAACAATGATCTGGGCAATCTGGTGACTCTGATTACTTTGATTGCTTAATGTTGCTGAAAAAACAATAGGATTAATAGTACTTAATTCGATAGTCGACGCAGTTCCTAAATTTTTTGGCTCTTATTGGCGATTTTCCTCTATCCTAGAAGATTCAAAATGCTCTTTGTCTGTCATATCTACCTCATCTCCACTGTAGAAACCCTCGTCCCCGTGGTTCTACTTAAACAAGTTCACGAGAGGAACTTCTCTGAATACTCTCCCACTGTACATATGTCCAACCTCTATGTCGTTGTCACTATCTGAGTTCTTTAACATTAGCTCTTCAATCCAACAGAATACTATATCTTCAAGATGTTCTTCTCATGCAATAACAACTTGATCTTCAACTTCAGAAAATGTAAAAATGTTCCTCTAGTTCCCTTAAAGAAATATCTCTCTGCTTGGCTATATGATTCTACTGTGTCAATAACAAACTCAATGATATACCCTCCAATGGTGATATCAAACCAATGATCTACTGCTCTTGACATGGTGTTATCAACTCTCTTGACCTTCTTGATCAGCGCCGACATCTAAACCATAGGAGGTCTAGATCTAATCTCAAATAGGTTATCTGATAACCTAGTTAACCACTCATATAAATCCCTATGGATTCCTCCAAATAAAATCTCGTGTATATCAGTTAAGATATATCTTTCCAACCAATCCTTTGTACCAAGATTAGGGTTCTTGTTCTGGGCTTCAGCAAAGTCCTTTTCTTGATCTTCTATACACTTATGAATTTTTTTCTTTGATGGAAACCACCTTGACATTCCCTAAAGAAGATTCTTGTTCTAGAAATGAAACCATTTGTTGGCACAGGGGAAAACCTTGGGTTCAACGCTACAACAACACACCAACAAAACCATAACTATTATCCTTTTCGACAACACCTACGAAGCAGATGTAGTCTCACTCGAAGTAGTTATAGGGGGTTTCAGGAAACAGGTGTCTACAACCAGAGGGAATGCAAAATGGATTCACAACAGCAATACACAGACACCTAGTTATTCTGTATCTTCCTTAAACCTACTACGCAATTTATACTTCATATCTAACACAATATCACAATAGTAGCATATGAAATGACAGAGAACACAATATCAATCTCACATAACACAAGATATACGTGGTTCACCCTCTCTCTAGGGATACATCCATAGAACTTTTCTTTATAATATATTAAGATGAAGCATATAGTTCTTGTTTGTGCTCTCAACTAGCAGATCTTCTCTCTTCTCCTCTATATATCTCCCCTCCCTGCGCACCCATCTACAAGGTTGATATTTGCACCTTGCTGAAGATCTTACAATACCATAAATCTCTTGCACTCAACACTTATTTCTCACACAATAGTACTCACTCAATCACACAGTAACAATGACAACAATAGAAACAACAATAATACCAACAACAACCCATCCCAGGTCCTTTAGATATATATTTATACATTATAATAGCTCTCAAACACCCTTGGGTTAAAACCTAAGTGTCAAAAATCTAGATACCAAAACCCTATGTGTCTAAAACCCTAGGTCAACTTGACCCATGTTTTTAGGGCTTCACCAACTTGTCTTTCCTTCCTTCTTGCGTGGTGCTCCAAAGCATCCAATGGTGGATTTTTCTGCTAATTGAGTTTTCCATGATCTATCTTCCTTGTTGATATGTCATCCTCGATCTCCTTGTCCAATGGCTTGCTTTCTCTTACTTCGCCCCCTTTTTCTGTTCTTTTGCTCATTTCAACCCAGTATCATTCACTGTGTCTTTCACATAGTTCGCAATTTTCCTTTTCTTCCTTAATATTCGCTTTCTTCCATATCCAAGGGCCAACACATACATTTTACTCCGTTGAAACTCTGCATTGAACCAATCCTCTAATTTTCTTTACTCCTTTGGGTCACCCGACGAAAGTCACAGTATCCATTGCATCATCATGTTTTGGTCCATATCATGTTTCTGTTGTCGTGACTCAGTGTTCAAGGGAAGTATCTACCTTGAGAGTCAAACATCACAAATATCCTATTTCAATACCTTTGTCAGTCCATGTTCATTTGATCTACCAATTTACATCTCTATGTCAATTCCGTGTCGTTGATGGGGGATATATCAAGACCCTCCTGCGACGAGTCTATTCTTGTTGACTTCAACACATCATTCGAGAACTAGACTTAGAAACCAGTTAGTACCTTGGGACCTGCATGCCTCAATGGCAGGCCTCCTCACTTTCGACAGTGGGTTTACATCATTGACCCCTGATCGGATGATTCCATGGATGTTCGACTTCAGCTCATCTATTCACATTTGCTAGCATGTACTAGGGTACCTTGAGAATCATTGACATCAATGGTTCCCTCACACTTATTAACAGTTTACCTCATTGACCGGTAATGAAGTGGTTTCTACCATGTTTGACATCAGGACATCTATTCACATGGTTAGACTCGTACCGCATCGGGATCGGTAAGAAGACCCTAGGTTGAGTAATCACTCTGATATGTACTTTACCCAGGTTGCGACGAAGTTTCTCTTGAATATTGACACATATATTGTCACATAGATCCATTTTGTATTGGTCAATGGCTATGTCTTGTTGTTTCGTAGATCCATTGTGTATTTTTCGTGGCTACGATCAATTCATGTCATCGAAGTATAGATCCACATTGTATCTTTGGTGGCTATACTCTTTGTTAATATAATTATGGATCTGCAGTGTATTTTATGTAGGACATACTTTTCAAGTCTTTATCACCCAAGCATAGGTATGCCTACCTTGGGTTTGAAACATATCATAATATTTGTTTGGTGGTTGTGTGGAGCTTCTACCAGGTTCTTCGCTTCCATACCCTTGCTCGAAAAAGTCTACAAAGTACTCTAGTCATCACGTCTTCTAACTTCTCACTTTTGGGGCAATCTATTACACATCAAAATTACTCACTTCAATGATGACCTGTTGTTGTCATTACAAGCATCGCAAGTGTCGAAGACATCATACAGTCATCTTGCCCATGTCATGTCTCGAACGACATCACAAGAACACTTCAAAGACACCCTAAAAGACTTTTTTAACAAGAAGAAATCATTTGATGAAGAATACAAATATTTTTCCATGAAGAAAACCACTTAAAAATCAATTTTGAAGGCTAGTGCTCCCCTACTCACTGTCATGGTGTGCCAGCACTCCCTAACCTTCTTTGGGGGAGCATTCTAGCACTCTGTGCACCCTTCTAGAGGAGAATTGGGATTTTTTAAGGAAATTTTGGGCAACGCTCCCCTACCCACTGTCAAGGAGTGCCAACGCTCCCTATCCTTCTTTGGGGGTGCGTTGCAACACTCTATGCCCCATTTTGAGGGAGTGTTGGGCTATTTGAGGAAATCTTGGGTTTTTGAGGAAAATCAAGGGAAAATCCCCCTCATCTATGGAGTTGGTTGGATTTGAATATGAGGTCAAGGTTGGATCTTAGGGAGGATCCACAACTGATGGAGAAATATCCTCAACCTATCCCGAGAATCTCTAAGGTGGTTGGGTCTCTCCAAGGTTATATAAGGAGGCCTTCTCATGGTGAAAAGATGGAGATATTAGGAGATACCTAACTTATGATCTCATAAGGAAGGGGGACATTGAACGCATCAAACTTATGATCTCATAAGGGATATTATTAGTGAAGCATAGTCATTTTGATTGTGGGTTATTTGAGCAAGGGGCTGGACAAGGAGAGCTGGAAGAGGTTGTTGCAACTTCATCAAAGGTCTGTAAGTATTTCTATCTAGTTCTCATTAATACATGTGCTTGGCATGTTTATTTCAAGGTTGTGTATGCCTACATGAACTTGTCTGTAATGGATAGATCTAGTTTCAAACTAATTATAGTAGAATAGGAAGCATGTTTTGTCTTTGATTGGATTGTAGGACTTGTTGAAGAACTTGGGGATCGAAGCTCAACTCGAATTGGGCAAGGATAAACATCGCAAAAAGGTACATATTCTTCCTCTTCTCTATAGGTTAGTTAGCTAGGTTTAAAAGGATGTCAGTGACCAAAGTTAGCACCTTTCTTCCTCTCTGTAACAGAAATTGGCGACTCCACTGGCGAGCGAATCTTTTAGTTTTGGTTTCTTTCCTTGGTATTTTTTTTGGCCTTTTCTCCCCTTTATCTTCTTCATGTTGTGTCTTTGATTCTTAGATGTGTTGTAGGCTCTTGGATTCATCTTACACACTCAATTTTTTTTATTTTTCCTGAGTTTTTTTTATTTCTGGGAAAGTAACTGGACTGTCGACTGTACCCACCCAGGGGATGACTGTAAGTTGGTGACCTTAGTAGCCATAATATTCAGGGTCTTACACAGGGTGATGATGAAGGGAAGTCTCACTTTACCTAGAACAGACATTGGTCAAACTCACTCGAGCTCCTTGGAGGGTAAATACACATTTATTGCATGGAAGCTTGCACCAAGGCATAAGTTCGTTAAGCAGGTCCCCAACATAACTTATCCACCTACTCTATCCCCGCTCCTTCCTATATTTATCTCGTGATGTTGGATTTCATCACCAAATAGTGGTTTCATTGTGGGAAGTTTTGTTTGATTGTTTGCTTCTTAGATTCATAGCGTGTGTTGTTTATTTTACTTAGTGGACCTTAGGTCGAGTCAATGTTAATGGAATCAACTCCTGGGAGTACCAATGGAGGAAACCCTTGTCCCGAGGAACCTTTCACCTTTCATTCTTTTGGAAACATTGGTCCTCTGTGCATTTCCACACTGAGTCTTCCAGGACTCACCGTCGAGTTACCAATTTGGTTGTTCCCCACTCCGGTGATCTTGAATATTCCTAGTGCTTCAACTACACCTAATGCTTCAAATGTAAGTACACCACCCACACATCAACCTCATGTCAACCTTTCTCCTTCTTCACCCATTAAGTCTCCTTCCCTTTATCCTTCTTCAGCTAGTGAAATCTCTAAAGTGAGTAGCCATGTCAATAAGAAGAAGAAGAAATGGAAAGAGAAGAAGAAGAAGAACCAGAAAGGGACCAATCCTCCAACTACATCATATGTTGGATCCAAGCAAATAGCTATTGTTAATCTTACTAGGAGTGTTGATGAGGTCAACAATATTAAAACAAAGAATCTGAAACCCAAATTCCCTTGCAGTCTTTGTAAGGGTGACCACTTTCTAATGGATTGCCCTAGTATTCCTAAGGTCTTAGAAATGTTGTCTTCCACGTCATCAGCCCCTACTGGTCATGCTGGTGATTCCCCATCAACTAGTGACGTTAAGGTTGGTAAGAACAAGACAATTGTCACTTTCCCTTGTATGTTATGCAAATGTGATCATTATTCTCACATTTGTCCTCATATGGATGAGGCTTATTCCCTTTTGGAAAAGCTTCAACTCCCAACTGGTTATCATAATATTTCCCCCAACCCATCGTTAGTTTATGGAATGGTCAACCTGGTTCCATCCCTGGTCAGTCTGGTTGATCAGGTGATCAAATTGGTTTCATCCTCGGTTGAACCACTAACCAAATTAGTTGATCTAGTTTTCTCATCGATTAGCCCCACTTTTCATCTACAAAGTGAAACCCAAGTTACTAATCCAATCCCGTCATTGTTTAGTCCCACCCTTCATATGAATAGTGCCAACGTGGTCAATCACACTCCTCCTCTTACAAGTGCCAAAGTGGTTACTCTGTTCCCTTCATCAGTCAGTCCAGTTGATCATGTCGTCAATCTGGTCACATCCTTAGTTGAACTAGTTGACAAAGCAGTCGATCTGTTTCCACCTGTCGACCCCATTCTCCCCTTGGAGAATGAAACCCAAGCGGTCGATTTGATGTCATTATTGATCGATCCTACTCACCCTCTAGAGAGTAAACCTAATTATGCCCATTTTTTTCTCGTTGATACAGAATCTACCGTGCTCGGGGGCATTCCTCCCTCTCCTATGAAACCCCCTCCAAGTAATGAGGCCATCCTTTTTTATTGGCATGTGCTAACTGGACCTCGTCTTCCCTCTCACATTCTGTTCAAGATTACAGTACAGGTTTGTGGTCGGGATGTTATTCATACATGGATAGATGAAGGTTCTCTCGTTAGTATTTAGTCCTTTATTGCTTGGAAAGCTTTGGGTTATCCTCAACTTGTGCTAGTTACCCAGAATCTGTTCACTTTTATCAGAAGAACCATTCACCCTTTAGGGATCCTTCCTCAGTTTCCCATAACTTTGGGAGGAAAAAATTTCTTTATTGACGTTATGGTAGTTCAGGACCCCTTGGATTTTGATTTACTCCTTGGGCAAGATTATTTCTATGCCATGAAAGATATTGTGTCCACTCTCTTTCATGTGATATCTTTCCCTCACGATGGAAGAATGGTGACTATTGATCAACTTTAGTTCATTGGCCCTGACTTGACCATCAACCCAATGACCTCCCTAAATGGTTCTTATATGCAGTTGGTATCACCCTTGCCACAGGTCAATTATGTGGCGTTGTCTCCCATGACTTCAACTTCCAATGACTTGGATCTGTTAGTTGACATGGTGATCTCTTCGGTAGGTCTATTGGAGCCTGATCTCCTCACTCCTGTCGCGACCCTCGACACGTGTTCCTTCCAAAGTGTTGTTATTCCGTCCAGTGAAGATCTCTTGGAGGCCATGACTGATTTTTGTCCCTTGAAATGGTGTCCTTCCAGAGCAATGTCCTCTTGGAAGCCATGATCAAGAATAGATTCATGAGCATAGTTTTACGATTTCAAGCTAATTAAAAAATGAAACCATCTATGAGCATGGTTTTTTGATTTCAATCTTGTTAAAAAATGAAACCAGCTTATGAGCATAGTTTCACTTCTTTGTGGCAAGCTCGTTAAAAAATGAAATAGAAGCTACGAGCATAGTTTTCTTCTCTATGGCAAGCTCATTAAAAAATTAAACAGTGATCATGAGCATAGTTTTTCTCTCTGTAGCAAGCTCGTTAAAAAAATGAAACAGAAATTTGGGGATTGAACCTAGAGCTTTGAGCATAGTTCTTTTTCCTGTGTCAAGCTCATTAAAAAATGAAATAGTCACATCTCCTATCAGGTCAAGTCTTTCACTAGATATCATAGATGTCGAGTCGAGTCTTTCATTAGGTCTCATTTTTGAACGTTCATTTCATCCACCTATATCCTTTTTCTCCATCTAGTACAGAAATTGTTGAAAACCTCAAAGTCGATGAATGAATTGAAGCTTGGGGGTGCATGTCTCCAGCATTTGATGATCATTATGGAGTTATGCCACTAGATTTTCAAGCTGGGGGTAGAGTACCAACCATCCATGGGTATCCCAACCTTTGGAAATTATGTTGGGTATTTACAGGCATAGTTTAATTTTGTTTCAAGCTTGTATAAAAATGAAACCAATACCAAGCTTAGTATTTTTTCTTTCTCACGCTCGAAAATACATGAAAATGTAACCGAGTATACTTTTATCACTTTTTCGGACTCGTAAAAGTTATACGAAAAAGGAACCCCCTAGAGTCTCCTTTAATCTCTTTTCAGACTCTCTAAACATGAAAAGATTTTTGAGTGATCTTGCTTCCTTTCAAACTCGTTAAAAGGTTTGAAAGGGCATCTTTAGAGTGGTAGTTTATCTCTTTTTCAGCCTCGAAAGACTAACATTACGAAAAATGACAACCCTGGAGTCATATTTAAGTTCTTTTCAGACTCTCTAAACATGAAAAATCACCGAGTTTACCTTCTCTGGACTCGTTAAAAAGATCAAACATTGAAGGGACCATATGGGAACAAACCCTTACTTCTTCCATTTCATTAAACAAAGGAAGAGGTACTTACCGAAGGTGATTTATATCGAGCATGTGTTACCCTCCTCGAGCTTGTTAAATTAAAAAGAGGTACTCGTCTATCTGGATGGGGGGAAAAATTGAAGGAAGCAAGACAAGCAGTTTTTGGGAATATTACAGGTCACTCTTACGGTCACCCTTGAACACGACACTTTGTATTTTCATACATTTGAATCCACTGAACCTCTAAACTGAACCAATCCTCTGAGTTTTCTTACTCCTTTGGGTCACCCGACAAAATTCACAGTATCCATTGCATCATCATGTTTTGGTCCATGTCATGTTTCTGTTGTTGTGCCTCAGTGTTCAAGGGAAGTATCTGCCTCGAGAGTCAACCATCACAAATTTTCTATTTCAATAGATGTGTCAGTCCATGTTCATTTGATCTACCATTTTACATATTTGTGTCAGTTTCTTGTCATTGATGGGGGATACATCAAGGCCCTCCTGCAATGAGTCTATTCCTACCAACTTCAACACATCATCCGAGAACTAAACTTAGAAACCACTTAGTACCTTGGGACCTGCATGCCTCAATGGAAGGCCTCCTTGCATCCGATAGTGGGTTTACATCATTCACCTCTGATCAGATGATTTCACATATGTTCAACTTCATCTCATCTATTCACGTTCGTTGTAATGTACTAGGGTACCTTGGAAAACATTGACACCAATGGTGATTTCCCTCGTTCTTTTTAACAGTTTACTTCATTGACTGGTAATTAAGCGGTTTCTTCCATGTTCGACATCAAGACATCTATTGAATATTGACACATATACTGTCAAGTAGATCCACTTTGTATTGGTCTGTGGCTATGTCGTTCCATCTCGTAGATACACTATCTATTTTTTGTGGCTACGATCAGTTCATGTCATGGAAGTATAGATCCAAATTGTATATTTGGTGGCTATACTCTTTGTTAATATAATTATGGATCTGCAGTGTATTTTATGTCGACCATACCTTGCAAGTCTTTATCACCCAAGCATAGGTATGCCCACCTTGGGTTTGAAACATGTCATAATATTTGTTTGATGGTTGTGTGCAGCTTCTACCAGGTTCTCTGAGTCCTCACTCTTGCTCGAAAAATTCTACAAAGTACTTCAGTCATCACATCTTATAACTTCTCACTTTGGTGGGCAATCTCTTACACATCAAAATTACTCCTTTCCATGATGAACTATTATCATCATTACAAGTGTCGCAAGTGTCTCATTTGGTCCAAAAGTGTCACAAGTGTCGTAGACATCATACAGTTATCTTGCACATGTCGTGTCTCGAATGAAATCACAAGGACACTTCAAGGAAACCCTAAAAGACTAGTTTAAGAAGAAGAAATCAGTTGGTGAAGAGTACAAAGCATTTTCCATGAAGAAAACCACTTAAAAATGAATTTTGAAGGCCAACGCTCCCCTACCCACTGTGAGGGAGTGCCAGTGCTCCCTACCCTTCTTTGGGGGAGCGTTGCAACACTCTATGCCCCATTTTGAGGGAGCACTAGGTTGTTTGAGGAAATCATGGGTTGTTGAGGAAGGGAAAAATCGCCCTCATCTTTGGAGTTGGTTGGATTCAAATATGAGGTCAAGGTTGGATCTTATGGAGAATCCACAATTGATGGAGAAAGATCCTCAACCTATCCCAAGAATCTCTAAGGTGGTTGGGTCTCTCCAAGCTTATATAAGGAGGCCTTCTCATGGTGAAAAAGAGATGGAGATGTTGAGAGATACCTAACTTATGATCTCATGAGGAAGGAGGACATTGAAGGCATCAAACTTATGATCTCATAAGGGAGATAATCAGTGAAGCATATTCATTCTTCTAGTGGATTATTTGAGCAAAGGGTTTAGACAAAGAGAGCTTGGTGAAGTTGTTGCCTGCATCTACAGTTGTAAGAACTTTAATTTGTATTCATTAATATATATGTGCTTGGCCTGTTTCTTTCAAGATTATGTTTATTTACATGAACTTGTCTTTAATAGATAGATATGGTTTCAAGCTAATCATAGTAGAATAGGAAGCAAGTTTTGTCTTTGATTGGTTTGCAAGATTTGTCGAGGAGCTTGGAGATTGGAGCTCAACTCGGACTCGAACGAGGACAAACATCACAAAAAAGGGTACACCTTCTTCCTCTTCTCTATACATTAGTTTAGCTAGGTTTAAAAGGACGTCAGTGATCAATGTTAGCACCTTTATTTCTTGGTCTTAGGAGTGTAGAGACCAAGAGGGGATTCACCTGTTTGCAGGGGGATTTCGTTGTAACACAAATATCTTGAGAAACATGTGTTCATTGATCTACATGAAGTATTTTTCTATGATTTTCCACACTTATTATAGGAGTGGATATTTAGGTTGAAGGATAATCATGAAACAAATTGGATCTGCCAGTTAGAGTGGACCTAAGTTTAGATCACGTAGTTACAGCAGGTGAATAATAAATTCACCCACACAGTAGATTTTTGGCTCGATAGTATTGTAGCAGGCTTTATAATAGAATTTGCAGTAGATACCACGAAGTCATACATCATAGAAAATCAAGAGTTTCTACACGGGCCTCGAGGAAGGTGCATTATATCATTGTATACTTATATTAAGATATTGCTCTATAACAAAGGTGTAATGACAATGGAGTCAAGAATCTAATCTTCCCTGCGTGCATGGGGGAAGGGGGAAAGCACTGATAGGAAAAGGAGAAATGGAAGGAGAAGTGGATAAAGGAAAGAAGGAGGAATCCTTGGACCCAATCATGATGGACGAAAACTAGATCAAGAATATCATGGCGACAATTGGAAAGACGTGTAGTGGAGTACCCTACCAATACAAGGTAAACACCAAGAAGAGAGTTGTAGCTGTGAGAAGAGGCTTGGCAAGTGATGAATAGGAGGTAGAGGATCTCCAGGCCATGGATCATATTGAGGAAATCATGCATGCAACATATGAGAGGAAGATGAGATGTCCAAGAATGGGAATAGTAGGAAACAATCATATCCATATTAATGTTAGTGTGGAGCCCATAAACCCATGTGTGACTAACACACCAAAAAGAACACCACCATTTAGGAAACCAAATTTCGGGAGAAGGAAGACAACATGAAGTACATCTACACAAGGAACAACAACTGGGGGAGCCAGTTCAGGGAGCATTATTCAATTATCCACATCCCGCGGAGGTATCAGTTCAACATTCAGGATGGCATGACATGATCCCACCATTCAGTTACCATAATTTCGAGGAGAGGTAGCAGAAGACCTTGAGAAACACTTTTTCATTTGTGCAAAGATCTGGGAAGCCAAATAGATCATGCATAATAACTCAACCATTGTCATTTAAAAGATCCATTCAGATCAAGTGGTATTAGAGCTAGTTGACGTTTGGATTTCAGTTTTGTATGTTAACCAGGGAAAAGCTACTTCGTGGTGAAGGCGATCTTGTTGAAGAGAATCCATTGATTGGATTGAGAAAGAGAACTTCTCAAAGCAAGAATATGGCATCAGAAGAGGGAATTTCTTTTGATGAGAAAGAGTTTTGAAAAACCTTATTTGTTATGTTGGAGATGATGAAGGTTTTGTATGATGATTACTTGGCACAGAAGAGACTAGTTCTTGGTGAATCTTCAAAGGGAAAAAGTGAAGAAGGAGAGGATCCTCCTCAAATTCCTCCTTCACTTCCATATTCACCTCCTTCTTCTCCTTCTTCTTCAAGTTCAAGTTCTAAATCCAATGCAAAGAAACATGTTCCTAAACATAAGAATGAAATGCCTTTATTAAAACTTGATTTTAAATTAGAATTACCCATATATGATGGTGAAGTTAATGCAGAGAGACTTGACAATTAGGTCAGATAGATGGAGGTCTATTGTAGTGTGCAATAGATCAAGGATGAGGCCACACAAATCAAGTTGGCATCATTGAGACTTGCTGGCACAACACTCCTCTGGTGGGAAAGCAAGTTGCAAAATGGAACGCAACAAGTGGGTAATGTATTTCCATCATGGAAAAGTTTTATTATTGCACTTAGAAAGCAATTCTATCCTTTCGGTGATATCACTAAAATTTCATCCGCAAATGGTTATAGGAATATAGCAGCTTCAAAAAGTTATGAGTTCACCCATGGACCAAAATTACCAAAAAAACATTTCCAAAAGGTCCAAAACTATACAACCAGTGATAAAATTAAGGTGTGTTATGACTACACAGGGTGCGCACGCACATGCACAAACCAGAAACACACGAAAAGCGCACATGTGCATGATGCATGACTGTGGTCACTAAAATCCATGCACACCTGAGAATGGTGCATTTATGAGATTGGTCGGCCTCCCACCCACTTTTGGTTCAACTTCCAAGTTGATTTGACATCCAAATCTCAGTTGGATCCGACTGGGTGGCTGGTCAAAGACCTAAAAATGCCCTAAATAGCTTATTTTTCACACTAAAAGTTGGTTGCACAATACCTCAAAGTGGTGTTATAAAACAAGGCCATGGGTGCATTACATTTTCAAGGAATTCATTTGCAAGGTTATGTTGTTGCTATTCTCTTGGGGAATCCTCTTTTCTCATCAAGAGTATACTAGCATCATTACATTTGGGCAATCCATCTCACCTCTTGAGTGGATTAGCTTGGGATTCTTTCACCATTTCTTTCAAAGTTGTAAGAAGAGCTTAGTTGTGGGGGTCCAAGAGCCCTCCCTTGGAGGAAGAAG
>JASDQU010587696.1:45976-57346 GCA_032191745.1 Picea mariana | reverse complement strand
TGAACTCTCTTAGAGTTCTCTTTTGATCAGCATAACTTTTCCGTCGGTTCTGAGCGACCTTCAGATTTTGTTTTATCTGAGTCACTTGTTGTTCCATTTCTTTCAACATGTCAGGTCCAAAAGAAATCCTATTTACAGGATTACTCCAGCTGACTGGGGTATTACACGGTCTACCATAGAGGACCTCGAAGGGACTCATCTTTAAGGATGCTTGGTAGCCGTTGTTGTAGGCAAATTCTACCAATGGCAGGTAGTCTTCCCATTTCCTGGGTTGATGCATTACATGCATTCTTAACATATCCTCTAATATATGATTCACTCTTTCTGTTTTTCCATCGGTTTGAGGGTGATAGGCGATGATAAACAACAATTTGGTCTCCAAACCAGCCATCAGTGATTTCCAAAAATTGGAAGTAAATTTTGTGTCTCTGTCAAATATTATCTCTCTCGGCATACCATGCAGTCGGAATATCTCTTTCATGAATATCTGGGTGATATCTATTGCCTTGCAGGTTGATTTGATGGGGATGAAATGAGCAGACTTGCTCAGTTTATCCACCACTACCATAATGGCATCATTCTGTTTGGTTGAAGTTGGTAATCGAGTGATAAAATCCATGGAGATGGTTTCCCATTTCCATTCTGGAATGGGTAAAGGGTGTAATAGTCCTTTTGGGTGTCAGTGTTCTGCTTTAACCTGTTGGCATTCTATGCATTGGGCCAAATATTTGGCTATGTCCTTCTTCAATCTAGGCCAATAAAATTGTTTCCGGGTGGCAGTGATCATTTTATGGTATCCTGGGTGACCAGTGTAGGGTCTTTTATGTAGTTCATCCATGATGAACCTTTTCAAGTCGTCACAATTTGGGATGTACATTCTATCTCTGTAGGTGAGCAGACCTCCTTCGGTCATCTGGTAGCCTTCATATTTTCCTCCAGTGGGTTCTTGCTGTAGATATAGGGTCACAGTCTAAATGAAGGAATCTGCTTCTTGTGTATTTCTAACTATGTATATCTGGTACCTTGCAAGGGCCCACATTGCCACCTCATTTGTACCTGTTGTCAGAGTGATTGGATGAGAGATATTCAGAGGAGATTTGGATATTCTGGGAGAACGAGGTAGCTGATTTAGGACCATCAACCTTCAGGTTAGTGGTCTTATCGTCTTGCATAGAATTAGGTTTCCTATTTGTGGGAAGGGCCTGTACGGAGGGTTGTACAAGAGGTTTTGTGGGTGTGGGCCCTCCAGTGCACAGGCGATCCAGAAATAAGCATGCATGTTCTCTGATAACCTGTGCATAGGTGCGCCCTAAGGGGGAAAAAAGGCATGCATTGTATGCATGCCTGTTAGCTAAATGACCATGCATGGGTGCAAAACTGTGTATGGATAGATGCATTGTAATGCATGCCTGTGTACGTGATAGGGGTGCATGAAGGCACTGTTGTATGGCGGATAGGTGTGCATTCATGCGTGCTTGTGAGATGAACAAGTGTGCATGTGTGTGCACCTGTGGGGTGAACAGGAATGCATGTGTGTGCACCTGTGGGGTGGACAGGCATGCATATGTGCACGCCTGTGGGTTTGAACATGCGCACATGTATGCACGCCTGAGGGGTAAACAGTTAGGCCTTGGAGGCAAGGCTGACGGGTGCAAAAAACTCATCTTTTTGTAGATTTTCATGTGTTTTATGTTCGAGATGGCTGATCTAGGACTGTATTATGTGGTTGCAGGTGATCATTGGGACGATGCCAGTCCACTGGCAAGAGCGGGACTGGTCACAGCTGAGGGAGGTCGTGAATTTTGAGGAGTCAGCGGTTCATGCCACTTTGGTAGCCTATGGGCTGCGAAAGTTCTTCAAGTGCCCTTTGATACGGGCTCAGGAGTATCTTCTTCAGTTTTTTATCTGGATGTGGAGTCTGGATCTGCATTGTTTTATGGTGCAGGGAGAGCAACTAGCCTTCACTATAGTGGAGGATGTGTACTTTCTAACTGGGCTCCCTTTTCGAGGGATGCCCCTATTGATAGAGCCTGTATTACCTGGGGATGGGCAGTTGGCTACCTTGGGCCAGAGGTATTGTTTGAGGGAGAACTTTATGTCAGGCTCTGTAGTGAGTATCGAGGCTATGGATGTTTTAGTTCATCGCTGTGTAGCAATGATGATTGTGAGGGTATATGGGTCCCTTGCGACTTAGCGGATCAGTGGTGGTCAGTTGAGGATTATGGGGCGGGCACTGGCAGGAGAGAATTTTGCTTGGGGCTTGATGCTGCATGCCAAGATGGTAGGGCAGCTTGACAGGTGTCTGACTACAGACTCAGGGGACTTTGCCTCTGGGTCCATCTTGGTGGCCTGGTTTTTAGAGAGGGTGTCGATGTTGAGCCCTAGAGATTTATTGGGCACACCTGGTGCACGAGAGCCATGACTAAGGTGGTGGTCGATGATTTTGATTCACCACGGTGGTGGTGAGGGTGGCCATTTTTTCACGACCGAGGCTGCACAGGTGTGGCGGCAGATGCCGCAGATCATACTGCAGTATCCATACTGTGGGGTTGACTTCCAGGGTGATCCGGATATGGTGTTACCTCTAGGAGAGGTTTTTGATCATCGAGGTATGTTTGTGATTTGTTTGATATGTTGATATTTGAGATAGTATGACCATGTGTTATGTATAGATGGATGTTGATGCTATCTTTTGTTTGTTTGTATGTGTAGATGTGGGACCTCGCGGGCATGAGGTTGAGTTGATGAGAGCACTGACTCGTCAGGATCCGGTGATATTGTTGCAGGGAGAGCCGCAGGTAGGAGAGAGACGTCGGCATGAGGACGTTGAGGTGAGACCAGTCAGTGACAAGAGAGTGGCTAGGACATGCCATTTCGATGACCCTGGTGACGGGCCATCGCATGCTCCTCCAGCGAAGGTCAGGGGAGATTTTGAGGATATTCGCCGCCGCTTGGAGGTGGGGCTACAAGGAGTTCCTGAGGGCATGTGGTCGTGCATCCAAGACGAGGGCATTCTGGAGCAATATGTGGGAGTTTCACTGACGTGGCGGACCATGGTGCAGCGAGTAGCAGTAGCAGGTGCTGCGATGATCGGGCGGTTACCTCCAAGCGATAGTAGGTGGGGCACCACCGCCTGAGGGAGGGGCAGGAGGTGGTGCTCTAGAGGCACCTTGAGTGTCGCTCTGTGTATTTTTTGTATTTTGTATATAGGCTGGTGAGCCCATTTTGGTGTAGTGACACCAGTTTTGTACCAAGGTGCTTCACTTGCCTGCGGATTTTGTATACGATGTATTTTATGTGTATGTAAACATTTTGATGGCACTGTTGACTGATTTATATATATATATATATATATATATATATATATATATATATATATGAGTATACATTTTGGGGTCTTTGTGATGTTCACATGTGTATTTTTTTATGTTATTTATGATGTCTAATCTATATATGTTGTGACAGGCTCTTGATGGTTTATGTGTGTGTAAAGGTATCTTGATGTGATATATGCCAATCGAGTATAATGTTAGCTAGGTTATATGTGATCTGATTAAATTGTTTTGGAATATGTGTAAATGTAATGAAATCAAAATGTCGAGATAAAAGTCTAACTTGCAGGTATTTGCGAAAAAGGCAAGGATCGTGGACACGGTACACATTGTTGAGCTGGAGGATGACTAGTTGGGAGTCAAGTAAGATGCTAAGGTGGCGAATACGATGATGGCTGGAGTCGGTGAGGAGGCCAATGATGATAGTGTACTCAACTTGTTGTTGGTTGTTGAACCCAAACATATGCCGCTAGAGTGGAGTAGTTCATGTGAAGGGGTATAGAGGGCCCAAGCTGCCAAAGCGAGATTTTGTGTCCAACGGCTGGCACCATCGGCGTAACCGATGTGGTAGGCCGATGGAGAAAGAATATGTCAATAACACAAATGATAGTTTAGACGTGAGGTATGGAAAAAGATTAAAAAAACTATAAAAAGAACTAACCTAATGTAGAATGGCTACGCTTAGGCATAAAATTTCTTTAAGTATAGCCCGTTGACGGGTTATTTGAGAGAGAGGCCTTCGGGGGAAGCCAGGATGTATGCACCTTTGGTGAAGCAATGTTGGATAATGTAGGGGCCATGTCATAGTGACTTAAATTTTCCATGACTGAGGGTATCGTGAGCAATATCATAAGCAAGGACGAGGTCTCCTTCGTGAAATAAGTGAAGGTTGACATGGCGATCAAAGGTGGCCTTTGAGCATTTTTTGGCTGCCTCATTGTTCTGTAATGAAGATCGACGATCTTCATCTAGGGACTCTAAGTTCAACAAACCCTGCTCCATTGGAGCAGTGTCGGGTAATAGCTTAATTGCAGTGCGTAATGTGGGGATTTTGCACTCAACAGGAAGAGTGGCCTCAACTCCATGGACTAGATGAAATGGTGTGAAACTAGTGGCCATTTTCACGGCCGTACGGTAATCCCATAGCGCGAAAAATAACATATGATGCCAATTGGTCTTATGTTTGTTAACCATGTGTTGTAACATGGTTTTGAGGACCTAGTTAACTACTTTGACCTGTCTGTTGGACTGAGAGTAATATGGTGAGGCACACTCGTGGGAGAATCCTAATCGTGATGAGAGTTCGACAAAAATCTCATTCTCGAAATGTTTCCCGTGATCAAAGACTAGTTGGAGTGTTACTCTAAAGCGGGATATGATGTGGTTAAAGAAAAAGCGTGCTGCAGTGTCAACGATGTTGTTGAAGATAGGCATGGCTTCAGCCCATTTTGTGAAGCAATCGACTACGACAATGATGCATTTGTGTCCATTGCTGGATGAGGGATTACAATTCATGAAGTCGATGCCCCATTTACAAAAGGGGCCAATAGTAATGATTGGGTGAAGAAGAGTGGGTGGTGCTCATGATTTGTTGGCATAAAGATGAAATTTATTGCATCGCTTCACGTCATGAAACAATGCAGGCCAAAAATAACCTTATCGGATGATTTTCTGAGCAGTGGACATCCCCGAAAGATGGCCCCCGCATGTGCTGCTATGGCAGTCGTTCAAGACTCTATCGGCCTCGACAATGGTCAAGAATCAACGGAGTATGGTGTCGATCCCTCACCGATATAAGATATCTCCGATGAGGAGATAGCGGGGGGCTTGGTGGCGAATATGACGATGATCATCTTGTGAGAGGTGGTTACCAAGCTTTTGGGTTCAGAGGTAGAAGAAGAGGTCACCGTACCAAGGATCATCCAAAGTGATATAAAAGAGATGTTCATCGGGGAAGTCGGTATTGACGGGGGTACTGGTAGTATCAAAGGGGAAGGCTGTGACTAGTTCGGTGAGGACAAGAGCTTTCTTGCTCTTGGGTGTTGAAAATTCGAGATCGTACTCCTAAAGGATAATGATCCATTGGGAAAATTTGCCATTAATTTTCCGAGGAATGAGCAAGTATTGCATGGGGTTGGAATCTGCTATGACCCTAGTTGTGTGAAGAAAAATGTAATGGCATAATTTCTGGACTGCTAGGACAACTGCAAGGGCTAGTTTCTCTTCATGATTATACTTCAAGGGTGGCCCTGAAAGGTTTTTACTAATGTAGTAAATGACATTCTCACGTTCGTTATCACCAATTTGAACGAGAACTCCTGCTACTGAGATAGCTGATGCTGATATGTAGAGGATATAGTCGCGATTATAGTCGGGTGAACTAATTAAAGGGGCATTGGAGAGTGCCATTTTAAGATCGTCGAACACTTTTTGGGCATGTTCATCCCAGTGGAATGGGATGTCGTGGCGTAGTAAGCAAAGGAAACCGTCTACTTGAGTGGCATAGTCTGGGACAAATCGCCGTAGAAAGTTAGCTTTTCCTTGTAGGCTCTGGAGTTGGCGTAAATTCCGAGGGGTGGAATTTCTATGATGGCCTGGACTTTGAGGAGGTCCAAGATAATACCACTTTGGGAAATGATGAATCTGAGGAGGCACCTGATAGTGACGCAGAACATGCATTTGAGGGGGTTCAAGCGGATGTTGTACTGATGACACCGTTGGAAGATGATCCGTAAATCATCAAGATGTTGGGTGCGTTTTTTAGATCGAGCTGTGAGGTCATCGAAATATGCGAGGATGATGTGAGCTAGATCATGAAAAATGTATGTCATATCCAGTTGGAAAGTTGCGCCAGCATTCTTTAGGCCAAAAGGCATGACACGATATGCAAAAGTACCCTAAGGGGTGGTGAATGTGGTTTTGTATTGATTGGTTGGATGCATTTGGATTTGATTATAACTAGAGAAACCATCCATGAAGGATAGAGCCTCATGACCTGCACAGTCATCGATAATTTGATCGATGAAAGGCATTGGAAAGTTGTCTTTGGGACATGCATGATTGAGATTGTGAAAGTCCGTGCAGACATGGATAGTGCCCTGTTTTTTGTTAACGGGTACAAGGTTGGAAACCCATGAGGTATAGGTGATGGGGTAGATGAACCTAGCTACACATAATTTGTCAATCTCGGCTTTGATGGTCGTGGCTTTGGATGGGTGTAGCAATCGTTGTTTTTGGCGAATCGGTGTGATATCAGGCCATGTGTCTATGCGATGTTCGACAATAGAGGGATCAAGGCCAGACATTTCTGTGTATGACCAGACCAAAATATCTCGATATTCTTGGAAGAGGGATTTATAGGCACTGATTTCTTGAGGAGTGCATGCGGCACTAATGGTGATTTCCTCGACGACTCCATTTTTTATGGAAATATAGATTTTGATGGTTGAGGAAATGTTGGCCATGTTGCCTTCTTCAAAAGCATCAGGGGCAGAGATGGGATTGTTGAACCAATTGATATGCCTTGATGGGATAAAATATTTCATTTTGACTGTGTATATGGGGTGTTGGTTAGGAAGTGTGAAGGCTTCTTGTGGAAAGAAGAACGCTCGATGGTGTAGCGCATCCCATGGGTAGTCGGGGGTGTTTAATTCTTTGAGTATGTCCTCATCACAGTGGAATTGGTGGGAATACAAGAGATCTAAGAGAGTGATCGGTGACTGTCATCGTGTGGTTGTCCTTTGGAGATGAAGAAGCAGGGGGAATGACGCAGTGAGATTGCGATGGTTCGCTCGACATAAACCAAATATCGAGGTACTGAGAAGTACCAGTGGTAGTTGGGTGTAAAATTTTTGTAGGGAAATGAATGAGAGAATTGGGGGTAAATACTTAGATATGTCATCCAAGAACCATGGAGGAATAGGGAGTGCCTTTGTTTTATGAGAAATGATATGAAGAATCTCTAGTGATGAGGTAAGGTTAATCATCAATTCTGTAGGGGCCCCAGGGGTTTGAATTAGGGTCAATTGGCGTCGCCTGTATTCAATGATCATAGGAGATTGGTATGTAAAATGATCTAAGGATTAGCATAGAGAGCAAGGGCATCTCATACATTCATTGACTGAAGTCACGACATAATGGATGTCGGTGATGTTTGGTAGGGATGATGTAGCTAGATTGGGTTCATGCTAGAAGCTTTGGCATACTGCGACTAATGTCTGCCAGAATTAAGGTAGTGCTAGGCAATGGTGTGTATAATGGCCATATTCTGAACATATGGTGCAAGCGAATTTGGTTCACAGCCCTTTTCTACTTACGTTAGGGGAGGTAGTGTCAGTACTTGCTATAGTGACGAGCGATGATGGTGTTTGATTGAGTTGAATTAGGTTATGTAACTTGGGTAGAGATTGGCATTTGTTGGTTGGGTGTCCATATTTCTCACATAGTGCACAAGGAGGTTGGACGTGTGGGGGAGTCGAGCTATGGGCTCCTTCTTATTTTGCCTGCCCCCATCTGTGGCAGGGAGGTTAGTGAGTGGGGGTGTAGAGGGTATCGTGGGAGTGAGTATGGGAATCGTCATTGGG
Source organism: Picea mariana (assembly GCA_032191745.1). Taxonomy (NCBI): domain Eukaryota; kingdom Viridiplantae; phylum Streptophyta; class Pinopsida; order Pinales; family Pinaceae; genus Picea; species Picea mariana. The sequence continues at coordinate 49,431 of JASDQU010587696.1, read as the reverse complement.
ATTCCTTCTATTTGGGGGGGAAGGGATGGTTGAGGAACCATCTCTAGTGGATGTAAATACCAAACTGGGATGGCCAACACCATATTAGGGAGAGTAAGCGTTGCAGCCACTTGGAAAGTTTGTATGCCTGGTGGAGGGTAAAAGAAGGGGATTTGGGTAATGGCTTGGGGAACTGTTTCCCAAATTGGGATATGTCCTTGGGGAGAGGTGAAATCGTGAACTAGTGGAGTCGACGAGTTCGTAGGAGGCTCGTGAGGGAAGGGTTCTATGACTAGTGGGATGCCATATATGAGAGAAGCCTCGCTGGGAAGAAAGGTATTCTCCATGTCAGTTTCGTTGGATGATATGACACATACCTAATTGGAAGGATGAAGGAGCGGTGGCGCACCATGTTAAGTTCCTAACAATGATGGGTCTTTGAAAATTCTGGGGGCCATTTCGATGAGTGGGTATGCTTTGTGATTAGTATAGATGAGAGGGAGAGTGTTGTCGATGTTGGTAGAAGGGTTAGGCTCATAATGTGAAACTTGGTCAATGGTAATGATCTTTCCGATATGGGGGAACAACATGGTTCAAAAGACAGAAGAGGCAACTTCCTTGATAGCGTACATGTAGCTACGATCGAACAAGATATTGTAATCGAGTGGGGCATCGATAACTACATTGTCGATGAGAATGGTCTTGTCCCCAAGTTCTACATGGACATTTTGGAAGAGCCCTTCAGGAGAAGATGGTCATTCGTCATAAGCTCTTAAGGTAATGGTAGATGGTATGAGTTCGGGGGAACCAAGTTTTTTCCATATAGACTTGGACATGATGCATGTGGATGCGCCTTCATTGGTGATGCACCGATGAAATGTAATGTTCCAAATTTTCACTGGGATTTGAAAAGCAATTAGAGCGGGGAGGAAAGGTTCTCCACTGCCAAGATCAAATGTGATGACTTGAGTATCCATGGGGTCGACTACCCCCAAGGTGGAAAGTAATGATTTCCGCTGAGTGGGAAATTTTTGAAGGACTTCTAAGACTGACATGGCAGCTGGGGATTGTGCTAAGTCATCGACCAAACTGTAATTATGAACCGCCCTAGCCTGTGGGTTGTGGACATTCTTGCACAATGGGATGCGAGGGATGTGAAGAGGTGTTTTTACGTTAGGGTGAGGAATCACCAATGGGGGTCCCGTTGGTGGTGGGATTGTTTCTGGGGGAATGGGAGGAGACTCAACGGGAGCACAGTATTGATGACTACATGCTTTCATAAGGACTTCTTCCTCACTGGTGAGGAGGATAGTATGATCTACAGGATTGTTTGGATTGAGATACTATCCCAACTATGATGGCGTGGGCTGCATCTTTTGTTGGGTGTTCATCACACCCTGGTGTGGAATGGGGTTTTGCAGCACGACTGGGGGTGGTTGTTGCACGTATTGTTGTGGGGCCTACTGAGGAGCAAGTGGTGCTGGAGGATGTGGTACACTTCCTGAGTCTTTCATCCGTTTAAAATCAGCGATTTGGGGGCAATGATGAGTATAATGATATAACTCACCGCAAAGGGCACAAGGTAAGTTGGTTCAAATATTATTGTTATTTTTCCCTTGACGCCTGTTGTTATTTCCCCCCTGGGGGTTCTGATTCCCTTGATTCTGGTTGCCCCCTGTAGGTTGGTTATGTTGGGGGTGATTCCCACCTTGACCTGGGTTGCTATTGTTGATGTTCTTTCCTTTATTTTTGGCATTATTCCACTGATGGGTCAGATTTGCCGTATTCGGTAGTTCAAAATTTTGATATTGTTGAAGGGGAGAGGGGTGAAAAAAATTCTCCCCAACATGAGGGTGTGGGGGAGCCATGGGCTGTGGAGGACCAGGGAATGGAAAGTACAAATTCTGTGGGGGTAATGATCTGTAAGGTACATAGGAAGACATGGCACTTTTGCTAGTACTTAGAATATAAGCTGAGGTAGAGGGAGTACTAGAACTTGTTTGGATTGGTGGGTGTATTGTGGGTGTCGGCAGTGGCCCACTGATGGGTGGAGGAAGAGAAATAGGGTATGGTTCTTGATAAGGGGGTGGAGGGTAATAAGAGGTTCCCCCATATGCTAGCGGATATTGACGTGTGCCATACATTGGTGGTTGTTAGGGTTGTGGAATGTGGTGCGTGGTATTGCTAATCAATCTGTCTGCTGAGTGAGACATCCCGGGTTTGTCTTGGCCAAATGGCACGGGTTTTGGGAGATTAGGAAGTACTGTGTACAAGTACCCTGATTGTGAATAGATCAGGTCATATTGTTGAGCCTTATTGATGGCTTCTACTTCTGATTGGGGGAAGGTGGAAGATACATCTTTACCGAGGAGAGAGACAAGTGATCTGAGAAACTAGTCAAGACACTGTTGTTTGGTGGTTTCGGCTTTGGAAAAACTATGTCATCGATGCCACTCGTGAATGTGATCAATGATATGTATGGCTGAGGTTTGTTTAAAATTAGAGAGTAGTTCAAGACCATTGTCATGGTGGATTGGTAATTGGAAGAAGGTAAAAAATGCTTTGGCCAACGACTCGAAAGTCGCATGGGACCCCGATTTTTCATCTACATACCATTTGGCTGATGGGCTAGTGAGCGTGCATTGAAATAATCGTAGTCAGATGGAATCATCCATAATGTTTTTGGAAGAGCACCATAGGTGGAAAGTCATGATATGGTTGGCAGGGTCATCCCCTGCCTTTCCTTCAAACTTGGGGATATTTGAAGGTAGTTTGGTAGGCATTGGAGGCCATGTGGGGTCATTCAATATAGGGTCATTTGTGAGTTTTCTTAGATATGGTATGTTAAGAGAGGACAAATATGGCATCTGGAGTGGTGGCGGAGGATTAGTTCCAGCCATGGTGTGAGTGTTCTATGAACCTGACCCTTGAGGGGGGCTAGGTGGGTTGGTACTTCCCCCTTGAGAGGAAAATGGCCCCCCACTTCCATGTAAAGGAGAGCGAGTGGACGGTGGACCTTGGGAATTGGACCCAAGTAAGGTGGAACCAAGAAAAGATGATCCTAAGATAGTGGCACTCACAGGAGCGTGAGAAGGTGGGGCCGATGAGTTGGCAAGACTAGTAACTCCCCCTAAAATATGAGGGAGGTTCAATAAGCGTCTGGAATGATGGGGGTTCTATGGGTCCCCTATGATGTCCAACTAGCTGAGTGGATGTGTGCGAATTGTGGTGAGAGTAATAAATAAACAAGAGACTTTGTTGCAATTTTGAACTTTACACGATATATATCTAAATCAAATGTAATCAGAAGTGCATCATAAAGTATTTTTGAAAAAGAAGCATATATGTGGATAAATGGGTTTTGTCCTCATGGGGGATCAAAGAAAACAAATGCTTGTGTCCTAAAAGACGTAACTTCCTTCCTCTCAAATAGCACTGGACCTTCCAATAGTACTCAACAGTGGGGTCTGAAGTCA
>JASDQU010587696.1:28658-45956 GCA_032191745.1 Picea mariana | reverse complement strand
CTCAGGTTCATGCTGCATTTGTCGTTGTAGGTCAGATAGGCTCTACAGTAGAACTGCATTAATTTTGGTTTTCTTTTCTTGTTCTTTCATCATCCTTTCATTATTGGCCTTGCAGCTTTGCAATTCGACCATGAGACTCCTCACAGTCTCAGCTAAGTCTGGAGGGGTTCCTACTGCTCTTCTTTCATCAGACTCCTCGTCTCTATTGTGGGAGCCTTCTCCCACCTCTTGGTGAGTCACCATACTCTGCGTTTGTAGATTCCCACGGTTGATCGTCCGCTTGTGTGAAAGGACAAACGCTGGATATTAGTCAAGAATTAAATACATTTTATAATTTGTGATAATTCCATAATTATTTCACATGCATACACAGTCGGGTGTTCATATTCCAAGTTTTTAATCCTGGATAAGATAGTTGAGTTAGGGGTTACTCCTCATAGGAGTGTTTCATACAAGGGTTATGCGCGACTGGTGCGACTGGTACATGAGCCCAATCAGGCCGAGTGTTGTAACCATGCTCTGATACCACTTTGTAACACACCCACTATCATACTTTTAAAAATTTTGGGGTTAATCTCCCACAAATGAGAAATCTCCAGAAACCTGCATTAACGAAGTGCCCAATCCCTGGTTCAATATCGAGATTCGGGGTTTCTAATGTCAAAATTCATTCACCCCCAAGACTCGCGATCCTCCGAATTCCGACGCGCTCCTTATGCATTAGCTCCCCAGGCCAAGCCTGTGGTCCGCTGCCTCTACGACCATGGTCTTACCTCCTTTCGAGGCTACTCCTATCGAAGTTTCAGGATTTCCGATGTCGTAATTCACGAGTCCTCAGAACTCATGATTCTCCGATCCCCGATATGCCCCTAACGCATTAGCCCTCTAGGCTAGCTCCGTTCTCATGTGACCTGCTAGTCCACGAGACCACGTGCTCTCCTCTGTCGGAGTTTCGGACTTCACGGGTTTGAAGTGTTTAGAACTTACGTTCTCAGGATCTCCGATCCTCCGATTTATGACTTCCTCGGATCTTCCGATTCACTCCTTGGTTGCCTCAGCCCCCACTATACTAAGCCTTTGGTCCTCACGACCGGTTCCTATATGACCATAGTGACGACTTCTCATCAGGGTTTCGGAGTTTGCAGTGCCGGGGTGCACATGTACCTAGAACTCCCGATCTCCCGATCCCCGATGTGCTCCTAGCATAAAGGCTCTCCAAGTTAAGTTCTAGTCAATACGACCACAACCTTCACTAGACCACGACCTTAAATCACGTCGGAGTTTGGCGCCCTTCAATGTCCGGATGCACAAGTCCCCTGGACTCTCAACGCACCTTTACACTAGCTAGCCCCCTTGGCTATACCACAGTCCATGTGACCACTTACCATAGGACCACCGCCGTATAACCTTCCATCGGGATTTCGACATTTGTGATGACACAAAACACATATCCCTGGGACTCGCGATTTCCCAATTCCCGATGGACCACAAGTTCTGACGGATTTGACTCGAGGCCGAGACTTCCTCCGACGGTGGAGATCTCTACCACGTGTCCATTGAACGGATGGTCTCGATCTCGTCGGTAAATTGCGGATCGCGATTCCGAGTGGCAAGAGTTCTATGTATTCGAAAACTCCGATATGCCGAACCCCGACTCTTTTAGATCCACGGACACACGTCCCTCGAATGATGGACGGTCCTGATTGTATTGGTAAATCGTGTATCACGATTCCCTTATGCACGAGTTGCATGACTCCGGAAACCCCAATTCCCTGATCTCCAACTCTTTGGGATCCTCTGCCACGTGTCCCTGCTGTTTGGATGGCTCAGATCCTATCGGGAATTCGCGAATCACGATTTCCCATTACAATGGTTCTACACTCCTAAATTCTCCGGTGGGTGAAATTTTGATGCCTCCCAGAACACCGATACGTGTCCTGCAGAGATCGACAGCTAGGATACGTTCTCAGGATTTCGAGAACCACAAGGTCTCGATTATCAAACTCAACAAAACCCTGATGACCCTGTTATCCCAATGACTTCTCCGGGATGTTGACACATGTCCTTCCGAGATCAACGGCTAGGACTCTTTCTCTGCACACTAGGGTTTAACTCCAGCGCAACTTCTCGAGATCCGACGGCTATCGGGATTATGATCTAAGATCCAACGGTTGAGATCATTTCTCCTGTACGCTTCCCTTCCAGAGGCTATACTCCGTGCAACTCCTCCCGATCCAATGGTTTACGAGATTTATGCTCCAGATCTGATGGCTCAGATCACTTCCTCCCACGCCTACCCCTGCGCTTAACCCCCGCGCATCTTCTTCAGATCCAATGGCTAACGGGTAATTTGGGCCGAGATCTAATGGTCTAGATTTTTTCCTTTGGGTCTTGGAATTTACGATCCCAATTTCTTGTTGCTCACAATGATAGAGGACAAAGGGGCAAGGTATGTAACGCCTGCGTTACTTTCATCAATCTAATGGTCGTGAATGACTATGGTTCCTCCGACGAGATCTCATCCGTCGACTTGTCACTTCTCACAACACTACTATCTTGGAACCTTAATAGGATCATTCCTCCTCGTGCAGGGTTAATAAGGCTTGTGCGTTCGAGTCCTTGTTCTGGGTTCTTGGTGAACCTTTCCAAGGAGGGAATCTCTGTGAAGAGATCCCTACTGGGGCATTCCCGGAAGCAGATAAAGGGAGACAACTTCCCGAGAATGGCTAGGCATGATTAGATTCATTTATCACCGTAAGTTGAGCATGGTTTCCTCGATGTTAAGCATATATCAACTCATTCATATCAAGCACTACGCGGACATTCTCATGCTGAAATCATTTACAATTTCACAGTTCTATGAGCCAATATCTATTCCTCATTATCAATTACTGCACAGACATTCTTACACAGGAAATATTTACAATTCCACAAGTCTATGAACATATGTGACAGCATATAAATTTCAAAATGTGATATAAGCAAAATACTTATCAGAAATAAATTCAGCAATGGAAGCAACTGCTGAGAGGGGTGCTCGTTTCCACCCAACCGTAGGCGTAGTGACAGCTAATGGATTTACCACTAGCCACCCCCGAGCTGAGACCACGATGTCCTGAGACCTGCGTCTCTCTGTCTTCCAGTGCCCAGGAGCAAAGGTTGCAATCCCCTCCTCTCTGCGATCACTCACTCTGCATAGAGTTGCCAGAGTTCCCCTCACGTCCGCCCCCTTCCATCGCTTCTGCCATACGCCTTATCCTATCGCAAGGTTGCGTGTGGCGCGATTACCCTTGCGCTGGTCAGTCATGATGGCTCTCTCGGATAGGTGGTTCACCTCCCCATCCCTCATCAAGCCATCAACCTATCGGCCTGCAAGGCATTAATTTCAGGGCTAGCGAGCCTCTTTTGGTTCTCCAGGCTAGTGGAGTCCAAATACGGTATTTAATTCTTGGTGGAAGTTAACGCCCCTTTTCTAGGTGCCCTCCACCACCATCGTGGTCTCTTTTCCGCACATCCCCTCTCAACAGTTCTGAAATAAATTCAAACTGTTCTTTACATTCATTGACCTCTTCTTGCAGGTCTATTTACATCACATATTCATACTTATGAGTTTTTCCATAGTCCTTGGCCAGTTCAGTTATATTTACAATCTGGGGGAAACAGGGTGTTACAAGTGGGATGCCAGATATAAGAGAAGCCTCCCTGGGAGGAAAGGTATTCTCCATGTCAGTTTCATTGGGTGATACGACACATACCTGATTGGAAGGATGAAGGAGCGGTGGCGCACCATGGTAAGTTCCTAACAATGATGGGTCTTTAAAAATTCTGGGGCCCATTTCGATGAGTGGGTATTCTTCGTGATTAGTATGGATGAGAGGGAGAGTGTTGTCGATGTTGGCAGAAGGGTTAGGCTCATAATGTGAAACTTAGTCAATGGTAATGATCTTTTCGATATGGGGGAACAACATGGTTCGAAAGACAGAAGAGGAAACTTCCTTGATAGCGTACATGTAGCTATGACCGAACAAGATATTGTAATCAAGTGGGGCATCGATAGCTTCATTGTCGATGAGAATGGTTTTGTCCCCAAGTTCTACAGGGACATTTTGGAAGAGCCCTTAAGGAGAATATGGTCGTTCGTCATAAGCTGTTAAGGTAATGGTAGATGGTATGAGTTCGGGGGAACCAAGTTTTTTCCATATAGACTTGGACATGATGCATGTGGATGCGCCTTCATCGGTGATGCACCGATGAAATGTAATGTTCCAAATTTTCACTGGGATTTGAAAAGAAATTAGAGAAGGGAGGCAAGGTTCTCCATTGTCGAGATCAAATGTGATGACTTGAGTATCCACGGGGTCGACTGCCCCCAAGGCGGAAAGTAATGATTTCCGCTGAGTGGGACAAGTTTGAAGGACTTCTAAGATTGACATGGCAGCTGGGGATTGTGCTAATTCATCGACCAAACTGTAATTATGAACCGCCCTAGCCTGTGGGTTGTGGACATTCCTGCGCAATGGGATGCGAGGGATGCGAAGAGGTGTTTTTTCGTTAGGGCGAGGAATCACCAACAGGGGTCCCATTGGTGGTGGGATTGTTTCTGGGGGAATGGGAGGAGACTCAGTGGGAGCATGGTATTGATGACTATGTGTTTGCAGAAAGACTTCTTCCTCACTAGTGAGGAGGATAGTACGATCTATAGGATTGTTTGGATTGAGATACTATCCCAACTATGATGGGGTGGGCTGCATCTCCTATTGGGTGTTCATCACACCCTGGTGTGGAATGGGGTTTTGCAGCACGAATGGGGGTGGTTGTTGCACGTATTGTTGTGGGGCCTACTGAGGGGCAGGTGGTGTTGGAGGACGTGGTACACTTCTTGAGTCTTTCATCCATTTAAAATCAACGATTTGGGGGAAATGATGAGTATAATGACAGAACTCACCGCAAAGGGCACAAGGGAAGTTGGTTCAAATATTATTGTTATTTTTCCCTTGACGCCTATTGTTATTGCCCCCCTGGGGGTTTTGATTCCCTTGATTCTAGTTGCCCCCTGTAGGTTGGTTCTGTTGGGGGTGATTCCAACCTTGACCTGGGTTTCTATTGTTGATGTTATTTCATTTATTTTTGGCATTATTTGACTGATGGGTCGGATTTTCCGTATTCGGTTGTTCAAAATTTTGATATTGCTGAAGGGGAGAGGGTTGAAAAAAATTCACCCTAGCGTGAGGGTGTGGGGGAGCCATGGGTTGTGGAGGATGAGGGAATGGAAAGTACTGGATTCTGTCGGAGTAATGATTCGTAAGGTACATAGGAAGGCGTGGAACTTTCGCTAGTACTTAGAGTATAAGCTGAGGTAGAGGGAGTACTAGAACGTGTTTGGATTGGTGGGTGTATTGTGGGTGTCGGTAGTGGCCCACTGATGGGTGGAGGAAGAGAAATAGGGTATGGTTCTTGATAAGGGGATGGAGGGTAATAAGAGGTTCCCCCATATGCCAACGGATATTGAGGTGTGCCATACATTGGTGGTTGTTAGGGTTGTGGACTATGGTGCGTGGTATTGCCAATCAATCTGTCTGCTGAGTGAGACATCTTGGATTTGTCTTGGCCAAATGGCACGGGTTTTGGGAGATCAGGAAGTACTGTGTACAAGTACCCTGATTGTGAATAGATAAGGTCATATTGTTGAGCCTTACTGATGGCTTCTACTTCTGATTGAGGGAAGGTGGAAGATACATCTTTACCGAGGAGAGAGACAAGTGATCTGAGAAACTAGTCAAGACACTGTTGTTTGGTGGTTTTGGCTTTGGACAAACTACGTCGTCGATGCCACTCGTGAATGTGATCAACAATATGCGTGGATGAGGTTTGTTTAAAATTAGAGAGTAGTTCATGACCATTTTCATGGTGGATTGGTAATTGGAAGAAGGTAAAAAATGCTTTGGCCAATGACTCGAAAGTCGCATGGGACCCCGATTTTTCATCTACATACCATTTGGTTGATGGGCTAGTGAGTGTGCATTAAAATAATCGTAGTCAGATGGAATCATCCATAATGTTGTTGGAAGAGCACCATAGGTGGAAAGTCATGACATGGTTGGTAGGGTCATCCCCTGCCTTTCCTTCAAACTTGGGGATATTTGAAGGTAGTTTGGTAGGCATTGGAGGCCATGTGGGGTCATTCAATATAGGGTCATTTGTGAGTTTTCTTAGATCTGGGATGTTAAGAGAGGACAAATATGGCATCTGGAGTGGTGGCGAAGGATTAGTTCCAGCCATGGTGTGAGTGTTCTATGAACCTGACCCTTGAGGGGGGCTAGGTGGGTTGGTACTTCCCCCTTGAGAGGAAGTTGGCCCCCCGCTTCCATGTAAAGGAGAGAGAGTGGAAAATGGACCTTGGGAATTGGACACAAGTAAGGTGGAACCAAGCAAAGCCGATCCTAATATAGTGGCACTCACAGGAGTGTGAGAAGGTGGGGCCGATGAGTTGGCAAGACTAGTAACTCCCCCTAAAATATGAGGGAGGTTCAATAAGTGTCTGGAATGATGGGGGTTCTGTGGGTCCCCTATGATGTCCAACTAGCTGAGTGGATGTGTGTGAATTGCGGTGAGAGTAATAAATAAACAAGAGCCTTTGTTGCAATTTTTGAAATTTACACGATATATATATATATAAATCAAATGTAATCAGAAGTGCATCATAAAGTATTTTTGAAAAAGAAGCATATATGTGGATAAGTGGGTTTTTTCCTCATGGGGGATAAAAGAAAACAAATGCTCATGTCCTAAAAGACGTAACGTCCTTCCTCTCAAATAGCACTGGACCTTCCAATAGTACTCAACAGTGGGGTCTGATGTCACCAGAAGAGAAACAAGTGAAGGATGAAGTAATCAGTTATAATGAGGGGTAAAGGGGGCATATCCTGAAAGAGCTGACGATATTTCCCAATAGCCACACAAAATCCGATCAAGGTGCAATTGCAGCTCACAATTGTCACATGGGTACATGTTCTAAAATTTGGTCACTAGGTACCTCGGTCAAAGTGCGACATTTAGATTTTCGGCCTCAAAAAAGGGTCACGGGCTGGATCCCGTCCAAGAGGTGGGTGCCTCAAGGGGGGACACATAGAACAACTGGGCCTTGGCCTTCAACCCTTCACGGGTATCTCTCTGCCTTATGGTGTTAGGAACACTTGACTTGGAGGATTTACAGTTCCCTATTTGACAACTTCTATTGTTTTGACAATGTGAGAACCAGATAACAGAGAGTTATTTGGATGCCTATCCCCAAAATCCTACCTAGACTAAAAAATTTCTTTTGGAACCTCCTGTGGAGGAAAACTTAGTGAGTTTTTAGAAAATTTTTAGATGTGGTTTGCTTGAGAGATTAGGGGTGTGAGCCAATCTCATTGAAATTAAATGGGAGTGGATAGTTTCGTCAAGAAAAGGGTGGGGTGTTTCATAATCTCTTTGGAGGAAACTTACTTTGAACTCCATGTTTCAAGATGAAAACTATGTGAGTGATAAGTGACTTTTGTGTGTGAATGAGTGAAAAGTGTGCCAATGTTTTAATGAATTAGGTGTCACCTTGCAGCATGTGTACTTCGCTTGGTCCTTACAAGTGTTGATTACCTAATTAACTAAATGTCTTTGGTACAACATTGTGTAATTCAAAAGTCCCTAGGAAACTAGCATGTGGACATGTGGGTCCTTTACTATTTCTTTAACTTCCTATTGTGATTTAATCTAAGAAATCTTTGAAACTGTCCTAGATTGTGATCATGTGGGCATGTATGGGTCCGTTACAAAACATTTAAAATTCCATAGTGATTTAATCTAAGAAAGTAAATTTCAACACTATCCTATCTTTGTAGCATGTGGGCATGTATGGGCTCGTTACAATCTTGAGATGTGTTTGAAAAATAAACTAAGAGGAGTCCCGAGGGGGATGTTGTCCTCTCCTAAAGGTTTTAGTCTCTTTAAGGGAGATGAAATTGTCCTACAACCTTTTTCTGATTCTCAAGGTCGCTTTGAAGCGCGAGAGAAGAGCATACTAAATTATTCTTATCCAACTTCTGGTCCCAATGCAAGTTTTATGTGATTACAAATGATTCCAACTTATACTTTGAGTCAAAGCAAGCCGTCCATGTGGAAAAATGAAAGCAAAAGAGGAAATAATGATTTTAAATCCCCTAAGTGCCTATGTGTTTTGACTAATCCCTTTATATGGAGAGGGAAGTAAGTGTGGTGCAGATTACAACATGCATGAAATCATTTTTAAGAAGGCTAGGGGCCTTCCCCAAATCACAAAAAAGATTACAATGTGTATTTTTCTGCACAAGTGCATGGGTCTTAGAGTAGACAGAGGCGCATTAAGCACCTGTGCACAAACCAAAAGAGACTTTTGGGCGCAGGTGCACAGAGAGCACTGAACTACACAGTAATTTTGGCGCACGTGTGCACGATGTGCGACTGTGGGCCAATAAACCCACGCACACCAAACACACAGCCGTGAAGAAAATTTTGGATAGAATTCTCTCAATTCAGCTTTGAGTTGAATGTTTTGCAGGTCGGCTTGGGTCGATTAAGGTACCTGCAGGTTAAATAAACCAAAAGAAGAGCTAGAAAAACCCAAATGGGGTAGGAAATTGATACCTTTCCCCAGTGGAGTCACCAATCTGTTGCGCCTCTTTTGTCACCTAAATGAGCAAAATAGAGGTGCTTACAAGCTTAGTTGGGTTAGCTAAGTAAGACAACTGTAAAGGAAAGGGTTTGAAAAAGAAACATAAAAGAACAAGCTAAGAATTAAACTAAGAAATAAAAGAACAACTAAACTATTGATCATAAGGACATAAGAACAAAAAACCAATAAGACTCATGTCACCAATGGAAAGGATTATATTAGTGAAAGAAAACACCACGAAGAAAGAGGACTTTGGGTCCCTTATTCCTCCAAGGGAGGGCTCTTGGACCCCCACAACTAAGCTCTTCTTACAACTTTGAAAGAAATGGTGAAATAATCCCAAGCTAATCCACTCAAGAGGTGAGATGGATTGCCCAAATGTAATGATGCTAGTATACTCTTGATGAGAAAAGAGGATTCCCCAAGAGAATAGAAACAACATAACCTTGCAAATGAATTCCTTGAAAATGTAATGCACCCATGGCCTTGTTTTATAGCACCACTTTGAGGTATTTTGCAACCAAATTTTAGTGTGAAAAAGGGGCTATTTAGGGCATTTTTAGGTCTTTGACCAGCCACCCAGTCGCATCCAACTGAGATTTGGATGTCAAATCAACTTGGAAGCTGAACCAAAAGTGGGTGGGCAGCCGACCAATCTCATAAATGCACCGTTCTCAGGTGTGCATGGATTTTAGCGACCACAGTCACGCATCATGCACATGTGCACTTTTCGTGCGTTTCTGGTTTGTGCATGTGCGCACGCGCCCTCTGTCTCTTCCCTTCCAAGTAATCATCATCATCATACTAGTCTCTTCCATTCCAAGAACTAGTCTCTTCCGTTCCAAGTAATCATCATACAAAACCTTCATCATATCCAACATAACAAATAAGGTTTTTCAAAACTCTTTCTCATCAAGAGAAAGTCCCTCTTCCGATGCCATATTCTTTATTTGAGAAGTTCTCTTTATCAATCCAATCAATGGATTCTCTTCAACAATATCGCCTTCACCACGAAGTATCTTTTCCCTGGTTAACATACAAAACTGAAATCCAAACGCCAACTAGCTCTAATACCACTTGATCTGAATGGATCTTTTAAATGACAATGGTTGAGTTATTATGCATGATCTGTTTGGCTTCCCAGATCTTTGCACAAATGAACAAGTGTTTCTCAAGGTCTTCTGCTGCCTCTCCTAAAAATTATGGTAACTGAATGGTGTGATCATGTCATGCCATCCTGAATGTTGAACTGATACCTCCGCGGGATGTGGATAATTGAATAATGCTCCCTGAACTGGCTCCCCCAATTGTTGTTCCTTGTGTAGATGTACTTCATGTTGTCTTCCTTCTCCCGAAATTTGGTTTGCTAAATGGTGGTGTTCTTTTTGGTGTGTTAGTCACACATGGGTTTATGGGTTCCACACTAACATTAATATGGATATAATTGTTTCCTACTATTCCCATTCTTGTACATCTCATCTTCCTCTCATATGTTGCGTGCATGATTTTTTCAATATTCTCCATGGCCTGGAGATCCTCTACCTCCTATTCATCACTTGCCAAGCCTCCCCTCACGGCTACGACTCTCTTCTTGGTGTTTACCTTGTATTGGTAGGGTACTCCACTACACGTCTTTCCAATTGTTGCCATGATATTCTTGATCTGGTTATCGTCCATCATGATTGGGTCCAAGGATTCCTCCTTCTTTCCTTTATCCACTTCTCCTTCCATTTCTCCTTTTCCTATCAGTGCTTCCCCCCTTCCCCCATGCACGCAGGGAAGATTAGATTCTTGACTCCATTGTCATTACACCTTTGTTATAGAGAAATATCTTAATATAAGTATACAATGATATAATGCACCTTCCTCGAGGCCCATGTAGAAACTCTTGCTTTTCTATGCTGTATGACTTCGCGGTATCTACTGCAAATACTGTTATAAAGCCTGCTACAATACTATCGAGCCAAAAATCTACTGCACGGGTGAATTTATTATTCACCTACTGTAACTACGCAGTCTAAAATTAGGTCCACTCTAACTGTCAGATCCGATTTGTTGCATGATTATCCTTCAACCTAAATATCCACTCCTATAATAAGTGTGGAAAATCACAGAAAAATACTTCATGCAGATCAGTAAACACATATTTCTCAAGATATTTGTGTTACAAGGAAATCCCCCTACAGACAGGTGAATCCCCTCTTGGGCTCTAGACTCCTAAGACCAATAAAGAAAGGTGCTAACGTTGATCACTGACGTCCTTTTAAACCTAGCTAAACTAATGTATAGAGAAGAGGAAGAAGGTGTACCCTTTTTTGCGATGTTTGTCCTCGTTTGAGTCCGAGTTGAGCTTCGATCTCCAAGCTCCTCGACAAATCTTGCAAACCAATCAAAGACAAAACATGCTTCCTATTCTACTATGATTATCTTGAAACTAGATCTATCTATTAAAGACAAGTTCATGTAAATAAACATAATATTGAAAGAAACAGGCCAAGCACATATATATTAATGAATACAAATTAAAGTTCTTACAACTGTAGATGCAGGCAACAACTTCACCAAGCTCTCTTTGTCTAAACCCTTTGCTCAAATAATCCACTAGAAGAATGAATATGCTTCAATGATTATCTCCCTTATGAGATCATAAGTTTGATGCCTTCAATGTCCTCCTTCCTCATGAGATCATAAGTTAGGTATCTCTCAATATCTCCATCTCTTTTTCACCATGAGAAGGCCTCCTTATATAATCTTGGAGAGACCCAACCACCTTAGAGATTCTTGGGATAGGTTGAGGATCTTTCTCCATCATTTTTGGATTCTCCATAAGATCCAACCTTGACCTCATATTTGAATCCAACCAACTCCAAAGATGAGGGCGATTTTTCCCTTCCTCAACAACCCATGATTTCCTCAAACAACCTATCGCTCCCTCAAAATGGGGCATAGAGTGTTGCAACGCTCCCCCAAAGAAGGGTAGGGAGCACTGGCACTCCCTCACAGTGGGTAGGGGAGCATTGGCCTTCAAAATTCATTTTTAAGTGGTTTTCTTCATGGCAAACTCTTTGTACTCTTCATCAAATGATTTCTTCTTCTTAAACCATTATTTTAGGGTTTCCTTGAAGTGTCCTTGTGATTTCATTTGAGACACGACATGTGCAAGATAATTGTATGATGTCTATGACACTTGCGACACTTGTGGCCCAAATGAGACACTTGCGACACTTGTAATGAGGATAATAGTTCATCATGGAAGGGAGTAATTTTGATGTGTAAGAGATTGCTCCCCAAAGTGAGAAGTTAAAAGATGTGATGATTGAAGTACTTTGTAGAATTTTTCGAGCAAGAGTGAGGACTCAGAGAACCTGGTAGAAGCTGCACACAACCATCAAACAAATATTATGATATGTTTCAAACCCAAGGTGGGCATACCTATGCTTGGGTGATGAAGACTTGCAAGGTATGGCCGACATAAAATACACTGCAGATCCATAATTATATTAACAAAGAGTATAGCCACCAAATATACAATGTGGATCTATACTTCCATGACATGAACTGATCGTAGCCATGAAAAATAGATAGTGTATCTATGAGATGACATGACATATCCACAGACCAATACAAAGTGGATCTACTTGACAGTATATGTGTCAATATTCAAGAGAAACTCCGTCGCAACCTGGGTAAAGTACATATTAGAGTGATTACTCAACCCAGGGTCATCTTACCAATCTCAATGCAGTACAATTCTAACCATGTGAATAGATGTCCTGATGTCGAACATGGAAGAAACCGCTTAATTATCAGTCAATGAAGTAAACCGTTAAAAAGCACGAGGGAAATCACCATTGGTGTCAATGTTTTCCAAGGTACCCTAGTACATTCCAGTGAACGTGAATAGATGAGATGAAGTCAAACATATGTGGAATCATCTGATCAAAGGTGAATGATGTAAACCCACTATCGGATGTGAGGAGGCCTTCCATTGAGGCATGCAGGTCCCAAGGTACTAAGTGGTTTCTAAGTCTATTTCTCGGATGATGTGTTAAAGTTGGTAGGAATAGACTCGTCGCAGGAGGGCCTTGATGTATCCCCCATCAACGACATGAAACTGACACAAATATGTAAAATGGTAGATCAAATGAACATGGACAGACACATCTATTGAAACAGAAAATTTGTGATGGTTGACTCTCGAGGCAGATACTTCCCTTGAACACTGAGGCACAACAACAGAAACATGACATGGACCAAAACATGATGATGCAATGGATACTATGAATTTTTTTGGGTGACCCAAAGGAGTAAGAAAACTCAGAGGATTGGTTCAGGTCAGAGGTTCAGTGGATTCAAATGTATGAAAATACAAAGTGTCATGTTCAAGGGTGACTGTAAGAGTGACCTGTATTGTTCCCAAAAACTGCTTGTCTTGCTTCCTTCAATTTTTCCCCCCATCCAGATAGATGAATACCTCTTTTTAATTTAACAAGCTCGAGAAGGGTAACACATGCTCAATATAAATCACCTTTGGTAAGTACCTCTTCCTTTGTTTAATGAAATGGAAGAAGTAAGGGTTTGTTCCCATATGGGCCCTTCAATGTGTGATCTTTTTAACGAGTCCAGAGAAGGTAAACTCGGTGATTTTTCATGTTTAGAGAGTCTGAAAAGAACTTAAAGATGACTTCAGGGTTGTCATTTTTCGTAATGTTAGTCTTTCGAGGTTGAAAAAGAGATAAACTACCACTCTAATGACGCCCTTTCAAACCTTTTAATGAGTGTGAAAGGAAGCAAGATCACTCGAAAATCTTTTCATGTTTAGAGAGTCTGAAAAGAGATTAAAGGAGACTCTAGGGGGTTCCTTTTTCGTATAACCTTTACGAGTCCGAAAAAGTGATAAACGTATACTCGGTTACATTTTCATGTATTTTCAAGCGTGAGAAAGAAAAAATACTAAGCTCAATATTGGTTTCATTTTTATACAAGCTTGAATCAAAATTAAACTATGCCTGTAAATACCCAACATAATTTTCAAAGGTTGGGATACCCATGGATGGTTGGTACTCTGCCTCCAACTTGAAAATCTAGTGGCATAACTCCATAATGATCATCAAATACTGGAGACATGCACCCCCAAGCTTCAATTCATTCATCGACTTTGAGGTTTTTAGAAATTTTTGTACTAGATGGAGAAAAAGGATATAGGTGGATGAAATGAACGTTCAAAAACGAGACCTAATGAAAGACTCGACTCGACATCTATGATATCTAGTGAAAGACTTGACCTGATAGGAGATGTGACTATTTCATTTTTTAACGAGCTTGACACATGAAAAAGAACTATGCTCAAAGCTCTAGGTTCAATCCCCAAATTTTTGTTTCATTTTTTTAGCGAGCTTGCTACAGAGAGAAAAACTATGCTCATGATCACTGTTTAATTTTTTAATGAGCTTTCCACAGAGAAGAAAACTATGCTCGTAGCTTCTGTTTCATTTTTTAATGAGCTTGCCACAAAGAAGTGAAACTATGCTCATAAGCTGGTTTCATTTTTTAACGAGCTTGAAATCAAAAAACCATGCTCATAGATGGTTTCATTTTTTAATGAGCTTGAAATCATAAAACTATGCTCATGAATCTATTCTTGATCATGGCTTCCAAGAGGACAGTGCTCTGGAAGGACACCATGTCAAGGGACAAAAATCAGTCATGGCCTCCAAGAGATCTTCACTGGACGGAATAACAATGCTTTGGAAGGAACACGTGTCGAGGGTCGCGACAGGGGTGAGGATATCAGGCTCCAATAGACCTACCGAAGAGATCACCATGTCAACTACCGGATCCAAGTCATTGGAAGTTGAAGTCATGGGAGACAACACCACATAATTGACCTGTGGCAGGGGTGATACCGACTGCATATAAGAACCATTTAGGGAGGTCATTGGGTTGATGGTCAAGTCAGGGCCAATGAAATAAAGTTGATCAATAGTCACCATTCTTCCATCGTGAGGGAAAGATATCACATGAAAGAGAGTGGACACAATATCTTTCATGGCATAGACATAATCTTGCCCAAGGAGTAAATCAAAATCCAAGGGGTCCTGAACTACCATAATGTCAATAAAGAAATTTTTTCCTCCCAAAGTTATGGGAAACTGAGGAAGGATCCCTAAAGGGTGAATGGTTCTTCTGATAAAAGTGAACAAATTCTGGGTAACTGGCACAAGCTGAGGATAACCCAAAGCTTTCCAAGCAATAAAGGACTAAATACTAACGGGCGAACCTTCATCTATCAGTGTATGAATAACGTCCCGACCACAAACCTGTACTGTAATCTTGAACATAATGTGAGAGGGAAGACGAGGTCCAGTTAGCAAACCCCAATAAAAAAGGATGGCCTCATTACTTGGAGGGGGTTTCGCAGGAGAGGGAGGAATTCCCCCAAGCACGGTAGATTCTGTATCAACGAGAAAAAAATGGGCATAATTAGGTTTACTCTCTAGAGGGTGAGTAGGATCGATCAATAATGACATCAAATTGACCGCTTGGGTTTCATTCTCCAAGAGGAGAATGGGGTCGACAGGTGGAAACAGATCGACTGCTTTGTCAACTAGTTCAACTAAGGATCTGACCAGATTGACGACATGATCAACCAGACTGACCGATGAAGGGAATAGAGTAACCACTTTGGCACTTGTAAGAGGAGGAGTGTGATTGACCACATTGGCACTTGTAAGAGGAGGAGTGTGATTGACCACATTGGCACTATTCATATGAAGGGTGGGACTAAACAATGACGGGATTGGATTAGTCACTTGGGTTTCACTTTGTAGATGAAAAGTGGGGCTAATCGATGAGAAAACTAGATCAACTACTTTGGTTAGTGGTTCAACCGAGGATGAAACTAGTTTGATCACCTGATCAACCAGACTGACCGGGGATGGAACCAGATTGACCATTCCATCAACTAACGATGGGTTGGGGGAAATATTATGATAACCAGTTGGGAGTTGAAGCTTTTCCAAAAGGGAATAAGCCTCATCTATACGAGGAAAAATGTGAGAATAATGATCAAATTCGCATAACATACAAGGGAAAGTGAAAATTGTCTNCACCAGCATGACCAGTAGGGGCTGATGACGTGGAGGACCACATTTCTAAGACCTTAGGAAGACTAGGGAAATCCATTATAAAGTGGTCACCCTTACAAAGACTGCAAGGGAATTTGGGTTTCAGATTCTTCATTTTAATATTGTTGACCTCATCAACACTCCCAGTAAGATTAACAATAGCTAGTTGCTTGGATCCAACAAATGATGTAGTTGGAGGCTTGGTCCCTTTCTGGTTCTTCTTCTTCTTCTCTTTCTATTTCTTCTTCTTCTTATTGACCTGGCTACTCGCTTTAGAGATTTCATTAGATGAAGAAGGATAAAGGGAAGGAGACTTAATGGGTGAAGAAGGAGAAAGGTCGACATGAGGTTGATGTGTCGGTGGTGTACTTACATCTGAAGCATTAGGTGCAGTTGAAGCACTAGGAAGATTCAAGATCACCGGAGTGGGGAACAACCAAATTGGTAACCCGATGGTGAGTCCTGGAAGACTCAGTGTGGAAATGCACAGAGGACCAATGTTTCCAAAAGAAGGAAAGGTGAAAGGTTCCCCGGGACAAGGGTTTCCTCCATTGGTACTCCCAGGAGTTGATTCCATTAACATTGACTCGACCTAAGGTCCACTAAGTAAAATAAACAACACACGCTATGAATCTAAGAAGAAAACAATCAAACAAAACTTCCCACAATGAAACCACTATTTGGTGATGAAATCCAATGTCACGAGATAAATATAGGAAGGGGTGGAGATATAGTAGGTGGATAAGTATGTTGGGGACCTACTTAACGAACTTACACCTTGGTGCAAGCTTCCATGTAGTAAATGTGGATTTACCCTCCAAGGAGCTCGAGTGAGTTTGACCAACGTCTGTTCTAGGTAAAGTGAGACTTTCCTTCACCATCACCCTGTGTAAGACTCTGAATATTATGGCTAATAAGGTCACCAACTTGCAGTCAGCCCCTGGGTGGGTACAGTTGACAGTCCAATTACTTTCCCAGAAATAAAAAAAACTCAGGAAAAATAAAAAAAATTGAGTGTGTAAGATGAATCCAAGAGCCTACAACACATCTAAGAATCAAAGACACAACATGAAGAAGATATAAAGGGGAGAAAAGGCCAAAAAAAATACTAAGGAAAGAAACCAAAACTAAAAGATTCGCTCGCCAGTGGAGTCGCCAATTTCTGTTACAGAGAGGAAGAAAGGTGCTAACTTTGGTCATTGACATCCTTTTAAACCTAGCTAACTAACCTATAGAGAAGAGGAAGAATATGTACCTTTTTGCGATGTTTATCCTTGCCCAGTTCGAGTTGAGCTTTGATCCCCAAGTTCTTGAACAAGTCCTACAATCCAATCAAAGACAAAACATGCTTCCTATTCTACTATAATTAGTTTGAAACTAGATCTATCCATTACAGACAAGTTCATGTAGGCATACACAACCTTGAAATAAACATGCCAAGCACATGTATTAATGAGAACTAGATAGAAATACTTACAGACCTTTGAT
>JASDQU010587695.1:65831-87284 GCA_032191745.1 Picea mariana | reverse complement strand
TCCAAAGATTATTCCTGTGATGCAATCTTCTACTACATCAGAGGGACTCTGATGTGTGGTAACAACGCAGTGATGAACCATTCTTTATTCTGTTCATCGGGGATCTAAAAATTTAATCGACATGTTAGGGTCTTGAACCACTGGTCGAACTCCCAAATAGGTTCTGCTACCTTTTGTTTGATCTCTTTTAGCTTTGTAATACATTGTGACTCTGGCTTAGGTTTCTTAAACTCTGCAATCAGCGCATTCTTGATATCGTTCAGTGGCTTAGGCTGTGCCAATCCTTGGACAAGTTTCATGTACCAACTTAGTGCACAGTCCCTTAGCATAGTGTTGAAATAGGTTCTCTTGATGGCTTCATCGGTGATACTTTTAATATTCCATACGGATTCACACAGAAACCAATGTTGATCTAGATCTTCAAATCCATCTCCTCTAAATATAGGGAGTCTCATTTCATCTTCCATAGAGCTGACTAGGCTTCTTCTTTGAGTAGATGCTAAGCTACCAGTAACAGTGCTCTGAGGACTCTGGTGGTTTTGAGTATTCTGACTGCTAGGTATTGTTGAGACAATAGGAATATTAATGTTACTTACTTCAGTAGCCCGCGTAGTTCCTGAGGTTACTGGCTCACTTTGGCGAAGTTATTCAGCTTCCCCTTCTTTTGTTATGGTGGGATTTGAATGTTCTTTGTCAGTTAGATATACCTCTTCTCCACTATAGAAACCCTCTTCTCCATAGTTTTTCTTAAACAAGTTCTTAAGGTGAACCCCTCAGAATACTTTCCCACTGCATGTATGTCCTGCTTCTATGTCGTTGTCGCTATCCAAGATCTTGAACATTAGCCTTTTCAGGTCCGACCAATCTACTGTATCTTCAAGATGTGGTTTTCATGCAAGAGCATCTTGATTCTCAACCTTCAGAAAGTGCAAGAATTTTCCTCTCGGTCCTTTGAAAAATTATCTCTTGGCTTGCCTATATGATTTTGTTCTATCAACAAAAAATTCGGTGATATACCCTCCAATGGTAATATCAAACCAATGATCTACTACTCTGGATACAGCTTTGTCAACTCTCTTGATATTCTAGATCAATGTCGGTGTCCAAACCACAGGAGTTCTAGATCTAATCTTGAACTGGGTATCGACTAACCTAGCCAACCATTCAAACAACTCCTGGTGGATTCCCCCAAAGAAGATCTCATGAATGTCGGTGAAGATGTATCTTTGTAGCCAATCTTCAGTACTCAGTTTAGGGTTCTTGTTCTGGGATTCAGTGAAGTCCCTCTCTTGATCGTCTATCCACTTTTGAATCTCGGTCTTTGATGGGAACCACCTTGACATTTCCTTAAAAATATTCCTATCCCAGCAATGGAACCATTTGTTGGCACAAGGGCAGACTCGGGCTTCACTCCAAGAGCTCACCAATAAGCCCTAGATATTGGCCCTTTCGACAACACCCGTGAAGCAGATACAGTCTCACCTGAAGCAGCTAAGAGGGGGGTTGCAAGATAGAGATGTCTAAAACCAGGGGAATATCAAGTGGAACTAATACAACAATAATGTAGCATTCATGTGTCACTCATTAGCTAGATATACTCTGTGCAGATATAGATCTGATCTAACACAATTNGCAGATACAGTCTCACCTGAAGCAGCTAAGAGGGGGGTTGCAAGATAGAGATGTCTAAAACCAGGGGAATATCAAGTGGAACTAATACAACAATAATGTAGCATTCATGTGTCACTCATTAGCTAGATATACTCTGTGCAGATATAGATCTGATCTAACACAATAATGCAAATGACAACATAACAATGATAGGAATCTAGGCATCAATCACACATACAACACAAAATGTATGTGGTTCACCCTCTCTCTAGGGATACATACACAGAACTACGCTTATGATATATTAAGATAAAGCTTACAGTTATGATCTGCACTCTGGCTAGCAGATCCTCTCTCTTCTTCTCTCCTCTTCCTGCACATCCAACTGC
Organism: Picea mariana; assembly: GCA_032191745.1. NCBI lineage: Eukaryota > Viridiplantae > Streptophyta > Pinopsida > Pinales > Pinaceae > Picea > Picea mariana. The sequence continues at coordinate 85,284 of JASDQU010587695.1, read as the reverse complement.
AGGATCTGATCTTCACACCTAGCTGAAGATCTTACAATACTAGAAGGCTCTCACTCTCAACACTTCTCTCTCTCACTATACAATAATCTCTCAATCAACCACAATCAATAACAATACCCAATGTCACTACTCCCTCAACCTAAGTCCTCTCGACCTCTATTTATACATTACAGTCCCTCACTAACAACCTTAGGTATAAACCTAGGTGTCAAAACCCTAATTACCCAAGACCATAGGTGTCTAAAACCCTAGGTCAACTTGACTCATGTTTTTTGAGATTCACCTGCCTGTCTTTCCTTCCTCGTCGTGTGGTGCTCCAAAGAATCCAATGGTGGATTTCTCTGCTTGCTGAGTTGTCTACGATTCTTTTCTCTTGTTGATCTATCATCCCTGATCTCCTCATTCAATGACTTTCTTTTTCGTACTTCGCTCCATCTTTTCTGCTCTTTTTCTTACTTCGACCTAGTGATAGTCAATGTGTTTCCTGTGTAGTTCTCATTTTACCTTTTCTTCCATGATCTTCGCTTCCTTCCATAACCAAGGGCCAACATGAACGGATAGCGGGGTAAACAACAGATGGTGAGGTCTGATAGCACATCTTGATACACACAATCACTTCATTTCTTGTCTCAGATAATCATGGGTATAAAAAAGTGGTCCCGACGCAACATCAGACAGGTTAAGTAAGCAAGTGTCTTAACGGATTCCTCCAACGAACAAGAATTCCTCAATCAATGTGAATCTGTTCATTATGGCATGGTATCAACATCTAATGGTGATCTAGCCTCCAATAAATGTTTTTCCTAGCCATTATAGAGCATCGTTCTAATGGTCAGGGCTCCTCCAATGGTCATATAGCTTCGTCGAGGAGAAGTCCCATTCTGTGTAGTTTTGTTGTTCCGACGAGGTTCAAATCCTACAAACCTGCCTCCTGCGAAGTTCCAGTCTATGAAATCTCTATAACTTCTTGTAGCTTTTCCAACTTAGTCTTCTTCTTACCGAGATTCCTTGCCTTATTTCCTGTGATTTGATTATCTTTAATTGTTTCTGGATTTCTCTTTCCATTCTTATTCTTATCTTCTCCTAGTGAAGTGACTTCGCAATGTTGATGTGCTCTCAAAGGGTTTGAAGTTAATATCCATTGTCTTACTATTTCCTGGGTGGATATACTTATTTCTTGTATGGATAGGTCCTTCAAACCTTCTTGCATTCTTTCAACCTTGACAGCTAATTCTATGGTCTTTTGTTGCTTCAACTCAATTTCTCATTCTTCTATCAGTCGATTTATTTTTCTAGCTATGAGACCCCTTATTTATTTCTTTTTCTTTTTTGTAGCTTCTTCCTCTGATTTCCTTTTGATATGATCTTTCTCAACCCAAGTTTTTCCTAACAAAAGAGGGAATGGGGTGTTGTTCTCAACAAGCCTAATAACTTCAAATTCCTCTTCATTCGATGTTCCATGAACGATAACATGTACATTAGTAGCTCTTCCACATAGGGTTATCAAATTTCCTTTAAACAAGCCTATTATTCCGAATGAAGGTACCATAGTGATATTTCCCAAAATTTCCCAAGTGTTTTCTATCATAATATTCACTGGTGTTTCCTCATCCAAGACACAGTTTATTTCGAAGCCTCCTATTCTTGTACTTATGTGTTGTTTTTATTTCAAGATCTATTATAAACTGACATCTTTGTGATCATTCATCATTTCTTTCAATTGTTCTAATGTAGTTTGGAATTTCTCTGATTCTTTCTCTTGATGATATTCTAACATGCTCTCATTCTCTTGACTCATGTTCATTCTTTTGACTTTAGCAATCATCTTTGGGCAATCCTCAACCTCATGACCAACAATTTTACAACAAAGACAAATAGGACCTATACCAGGGAATTCCTTAGCAAGATGTCTCGGTCTTCTGCAGTTATAACATAATGTAAATCCCCTCTTTCTCTTGTAAGTTCCCCAACTCTCTTGTATTGCGTACTAGGATCACAGTGATGGACCTGCAATCTGCAAAAGTTCTCTCTAGGTTCCTGCATCCATTCATTAGTCCAAAAATTATTTCTATGCATAGGAATAACATATCTTTCTCTATTTTTATCAAAACTATTTAGATCAAATCTTTCTTCTAACTGTGCCATAGCTTTCAGACTAGGACCAAATCTATCAAACATACCTAGATTCATTCTTTTGAAACAAAAACATCCACTTATATTACTCTATCCAAAAACAAAGCTTTACCTCTTTCAAGATCTTACCTCTTTTCTTCAGATCAGTTTTCTTTCTTAGCACAAAGCTTCGCAAGTCAAGTAGAATATTGCACACTACAACAACATATCTATGCACAAAGCTTCTCTTTTCTTTACTTCAGTTCCCAACAATCATAGTTTCATGTCCCAATAATGGAACCATTTGTTCGCACAGGGGCATACCTAGGGTTCAACCCTTCAATAGAACACCAACAAAACCCTAAATATTGGCCCTTTTCTCAACACCTGTGAAGTAGGTGAAGTCTCACCCGAGGTAGAGGTAGGGGGGGTTACAGGACTTAGGTGTCTGTAACCAAGCTGGGACATAGATCTATGATTACAACACTTCATAGGGCACTTAGGGACAACGTATATTATTTCATTATCTTTATTCACATCGCAGATAAAAACCTAAGTACATATTAGCGCAGTAATAATAAAAAAATACATATCGCACTTAGCATCATAAGTCATATCTAGCACATTCAACATATACAAAGAATTAAATATCCATGGATCTATCTATCATCCATAACATTCAATGCACTAATCATATTCACAGCATAAACATTACAGCACAAAGAAAACCATCAACAAGAGATTTACATGGTTCACCCTAGTGTCAGGCTACGTCCACCACCAACTTCTTCTTCTTTATTAGGCTTCAATATTTTACATCCATATACTCCTGTGCACTAAGCCGCAGAGCCAAGATTCACATGGGGCAGGTGATCTGTGCACTAAAAACTAGATCCACCTTCCGAAAATCAGGTCAAGGCACAGAGCCAACTCCTCTATTATGCACAGAGCCAACTCCTCTATTACGCATAGAGCCTTACATACACAATTTGTTACACAAAGAAACTCATAACTACTTGCCTCTTGCACTTAGCTACTTGCATCGCTTCCACTAAGATACAACTACCTATAGCTCACAATCTCTTCTTATTTATAATTTTACATTCACTTACAAAAAGGCCTAACCATGGGTAAACCCATGGGCCGACATCCCAAAATCCCTAATACAAAAACCCTAATGAACCCCTTGTTGGGTCCACAAAACAAGTGAGATCCCAGGTTCTCAGCTCCCCCTGGGCGCTCCATCTTTGACTAGCCTTTCGAAGTCCAAAAGTGGTCAAACCCGACCAATGTTTCCTCAAAACTTGGTCGACGGCCAAAAATCATCCACCCCGTCGAGATCAACAGTGCTGATTGATTGTGGACCATGAACTAGCATGTCTGTTAATTTCTCCTTCGCAATCCGCAATGATTCTCGATCATCGATCTAATCAAACGGTGGGTGTTTGATCCGTTAACTCCAATAGATATTTAAGTCGATCTAACAACTGAGATAGGTTTTCCCTCCAATGACCAACGCACATTCATCTCCTCTGTTAGGTTCTTGATTAACCTAATTCGATTAGGGTTTTCTTCCTAAATCATACCCTACTTGGGTATCCATGGCATACAAATTCCTTTCAAAATTTCGTGCATAACCTTAAGAAAATAAAACATTTCATAAGGGATTCTTACCCAATCCTTTCATACCTTGTGCCACATAGGATGAATACTTTTTGTACATGTTCTGGCTGTTGGCACCCTCTCTGATATTACCTTATGAATGGTGCTTCCTGGGGAATTATAAAGTCCCTTCAATAATCTTTCCACAACAGCCTACTCATAGTCATCCTCTGTTGGAGGTTATCCATCATCGGCAACAATCTCTCTCAATAGTTCCAATTTCTCTCTACACATGACATACATCATAATTATGTTATTTGTCATGTAAAAATAAAAGTGCAAGTATCATATCTTTTAAACCAATAAAATAGTTTATATATATGTCCTAGTATATCTCTATGCACTTCATCGCATTATCCTTAATGTTTTCATGAATGAAATCTAGAAAGTTCTCAACTGTTTTTGCAGTAATACAACCCTCACTATGGTGTCAAAACATTTACTTTCATTAGAATACAAGCTTTCCCTTCCCATAGAAAAACATAATACACAGCAAGAAAAGATTTAAGGGTTCTTCCCTATTTCCAACTCCTTCTACACAGCATGGGACTTTCAACCCGGCTGAGTTATTTCTAGGGACTCACTGCCTTTTCTTACATGGTTTCATCCAAGCCAACTCAATCAAGCATACTCATTTATTCATTCTCCCTTTTCTAGTTGTACTTTCTCTTCACAACTACTCATCTAAGACCTACAACTCTGTAAGCAATTCATAGTTCTTAGGGTGAGAAAAGTGTTCCTCCTTTTCTCCTTCTTTGTTTATGAAATCTACTGTGGAACAATCGTAAGTATTTTCTGCGATTGAACTTAGAAAATTGAGGCTCTGATTTTCAATCTAAATTCTCTGTCAAATATTACTACGTTGAAATTATTATATATGAAATCGTGTGGTTTAAAATCAATCAAGGGATAATATCGACTGTTATAATCCATTGTGGAGATTGTATATGCACATGAGTTAACGTTGGGAATTGTACTCATAATTTAAATCCAACATATTTTTGTATTGAGTTTGAGATCCAATCGTAGATCAAATGACCCGTATCCATTATGGATATTCCAAAACACAGTGATGGACCCGAGCTTTGGCAGACCCATAAATTTATAAAATGCACTTGGTATTTGTTTGAAATCCGACTATGGTTTGGGACTTTAATTTTACGTTGTAATATTAAACCAATATCCACCATAGATTTGTATATATAACAGTTATTGTAGGTCTATGGGTGGATTTCATAAGTTTTATTGACATCTACTACATTAAAGGTAATCCAGAATTCTTATGTACATGTGTGTGTGTGTGTGTGTATAAGCTTGTAGATCACTACTTAATTCTCGAAAGTCATTAAGGTTGTGAGTCTGTCCTCCTAACAGAATCCTCACATAGTTCCTCCACAAGAAACCCCTCCAACATGCAACTTCCTTATTTCATATCCATCAATATCTGTGTTGGCCTCAACATTGAGTTAACTTCAATTGTTTACCAAATATTCCATAAGGAATATAAACATGCATCTTTGTCATGCATCCAAATTATGTATCCACACATATTCTACTTGTGTTACTTACATCCATGATGTACTTAACCATATGCATAATCATAATCCTATGTGTGTAGCTGCCCTAGGTATATTCTATAGCTCACACACATCTTTTTATTAAAATCATTTAACTCATGATTGTTCACAGGCATTCTCCTGTGCTCTTCAAAGGCATAATCATTTTCCTCTCATCATAACAACAGAGCATCCTTGCTCCCTTACTCTTTCATCTATTTATATTAGTCTTTCTTGAGGGAATGGAACACATTCTCCTCAATCTATCATTCAAAGAAAAACTTTCATGACTCTTTAGAATGGAGTCAACCATGCATCCATGGTATTCATTAAACTTTGGCAAGTGAAATTCTTACCTCACATTCCACTCATCAAGGAAGTCATATTGTTCCTTTTGTATGCATATATTCATACAGGTGCATCACTTGCACATTTAATATCATTCATATCTAATTGGTATTATTATCTGTATTCATGTAAATAAGCCTCACAATGCATTAAACCCATGCACTCAAACATATACAAACATAGCCATACATTCATCATGCAAGCTCATTGCTTGCACCCTTTCCATGTCATATATGCACATGGACATATCATACTTCCAGATCCTCCTCCCAAGGATATTGTTTCCATCCTTATGACAAGCCCCATAGAGACACTCAACACTGAGCTTCCCTCTCAATTAAGGGATTGCAGTCATATTATTCTTATAAGCATTAATTGCACCCCTTTCTCATTGATATTTTAGTTTTAATATTAGTGTTCTTTAAGGACACATTATAGTCACTTATATGACTAGTTTGTCAGTCATAATTCATATTGATGTTACCCATTCTAAATGGAAATAACCAACAAGGGTCACCATTTTCCTTTCTACTGTAAAAACCCTCCATAATTCAGAATTCATATGGGTAGTTATTGTGTCACTCAAGGAAGTAAGATAACCACTTCTAGTCTCTTATTCATGCCTCAATTCACTCTTGTTAAACAGTTCTTTACAAGGGAATCTCTTCATAAAATCCCTCTTATATATATCTGAGTATTCGAAGCCATATCCATATAGATACCATCCACCTCTAGATGTTAATATGCTCCATGTTTCATCCAAAGGCGTTTGACACCTCCTTAATCAGACCTTACATTGTTCTCTCATAAATCCTTATAGTCCTATCGTATTAATGCAATAGACCACAACATTATCAACTTTTCATTCTTTTTGTTAACTCATGTTGTCATAAGGTCACCCTCATATAAAAGGTCCATTAGTAGACCATACCTTACGACCCACCATAGGTTGTAACATGCCTAATTTTCATGTTCAATATTTTTCCACATGCATTCTAGCATATCCTTGTGCACCAATCCTTTCACCTATGTCTGCAGTGCAGATATATTCCACTTACTTACCTCTTTGAATCCTTATGCATAGACATTCCCTTGAGTTAACAGGGATATACACTTCAATAGCACAACCATGAGATTTTGAACTTGCTCTTGTCACTTCACTTCTACCTTTATGAAGGTTGTTCACAATCTATATGGTTCCTTTCTACTTGCTTACTGGGTTATTTCAACAACAATTTTCATTCGTTATACATCAAGTGATTTGAACTTACCATTTCCATCAATCCTCTGATCATGAGAGATCATACACATATACAAGATTTGATCCTCTATTGAAGCAATATTTATTACTGCTACGGATCCTTTACATCCATTCGCATCCTAGTCTTTCTATTAGTGCCCATCAGTATAATCCTACTCCTGTAGGATTGGTTATCACTTCCCAAAGAAATGATAGTCTTCTTCTTCCACCGCCTAGCATGACTCAATATTGTTGGGTAAAATCCAAACTAAATTTTAATCTGCATCCTTCTACTCAAGGAACTTACGTAGAAAACTTTTTTTCGACAGAAATATTCTTAACAAAATCATTTTATCCTTGGTAACCTAATATTATGGATGTACAACATCATGTACAATTGTAAAGTGAATTCAACTTCTTTGTTCACAAGATTAGCAACATACAATGCATTCTTCCAAAACATCTATCAAAAATAGAAGGTTTCATTCCTCTCTTTGGTAGAGGTTTAACAAAGCCTCTTAGGAATGCGTAAGATAGGGTGTCACCCCTTAAAGTCCTCCAATATTATTTTTTTATACGACTCATGCATGAGCCCAAGCAGTCCAAGTGTTGTTTCCATGCTCTGATACCAATTTGTAACACACCCAACCACTTAAGTACATTTTTAAGGGAAAGAGCATCAAAACTCCCCTTCCCTCCATCATCTCAGATCCTTTGTCCGTGGTTTTTGTCCTCCTCTTCTCATCAAGATATTTCCAACTACTATCGCCATGCTCCAACCTGAGCTCTGGTTTGAAAGTTATTCCCTTTCGAAGTTCTACGAGCCTCATTGGTCAAAGGCCATGTGGTGCCCACGTGGATCCACCTCACACGTACCATATTCAAGATCCTATATTCATGGTGGAAGTCCATCCACCATCCAATCCACTAGCGGGATTTGATCCTCATCTAACACACAGGCTAGCAAGGAATTCAGCGTTCAGTGTTAAACGTCTCTTTTTTCTCATACACACATGTTCTTCGGAGTTATGAATTCCCAGAATTTCGAAATGATACCACATACCTCCAGCCTTTTGACCTTTCAACTTATCCTCGACACCACACTCTAGACCTTCGGAGTCCAGAACTATCGGACCCCCAAAGGGTCCACTCTCGCACATGGTGTTGTACTAGATATGAGGGAAAAATAAAGGTGGATCCCTCATACTCCTCCCACCAAATGGACTAAGTGGTGAGTGCCAGGTGTGATACATGGCAAGGCAAAGGGGACACATGGCCCCTTTAATGAGTGACACATGTCATGTATTAATGGGCCTATAGGGTCTACAGAATGCATGAATCTAGGTGACATGTGGCATGTTAATCATGGGTCCACATCACCCTGGATGACATCACTCTTTCACGTCACTTTGGACTTATAGCCTTCCAACCCTTCAATTATGCAGTCAAGGTGTGTCCACGTAACCCATGGATCTACAACCCTTGGAACTTCGTAGCTCTAGTTTTTGGGAGGTTCTACCTGCTCCACACTCCTTTCCTCCTCGAGTAGGACTTCTCTGAAGTGTTTTACATGAGTCCTTCCTATTGGTTGATCAGACAGTTGAGAGGGATCCCGAGGGTACTTAGACCGATGATCCGCATTGCTTCACAACTTTGGCATTCGAGGATTTTAATGTCATGACGTCACCATCCTCCCGAAGTAAGACTTCATTGAAGTGTTGACTATAGTATGGATCCAATGGACAAGAGAGATCCCAAAGTATTCCCAAATCGACGGTTCACGTCACTTCGTAACTTCAACATTCGGGGGTTTCCTTTCCTTGAACCACACTTCCTTCTAGAGTTTCAAACTCCGAAAACACGAAGATCTCTGATCAATTCTCCATGTGCACTCTACAATAACCAGTCGATATCTACTCTGGCCTGTGATGGTTCTTTACCCAATGCACAACACTCCTCAGATCTTTCGGAGTGTCTAACTCCGGACCACACTCGATCTGTCACCATGTGCACATGATGCCAATGTACATTATTTTATCTGGACTTCAGAGCTTCGTGAAACTTTCATGCTCTTGTGATTGCACTTCGATACTATCAGATAACCAAACTTTCGGATAGTTTTTGATTTGTGGACATGCATACCTCTATTCTCAATGATCCATATTAACTTCATGACTCCATCATTCAGGGGTTTTTGGCATTAGAACACCTCTATTCTCTCGAAGTGGTCAACGTCGGACTGACCACGACATCGATCCAATCGTAAGACACTTGGCAGAAGGTAACGATGAAACATGTCCCAATCAACTAGTGACACATGTTGAGGTATAATTGACCCATAAGATATGTCAAGGTTCTAAATCGGGATGACATATGGCTCACCCACTTGGGGTACACATCACCTTAGATGATGTCAGCATGCTAAGTCACTCAGGCCTTCGACGCTCTGACGATAATCCTAGTTCACCACCACCTCAAATCTCTCGGAGTGGGACTTCTCTGAAGTACTTAGCACTACCCCTTCACTAGGAGTGATCTAACGGCTGAGAGGGATCCCGAAGGATCCGAAGATCAATTTTCCACAATACTTCACAACTACAACATTCAGGGGTGTTGGCAGTTGTGAAGCTTTAACATCACAAAGTTTTGGAATCTAATAAGAGCTAGCTCCTTTCAGACTAGCGTAGGGTTCCCAAACCTTGGTCATATGGACCCTCTAATGAATCTCATCCTATAATCTCTACTCTTAGTCAATATTCGGTTAAGGTCATGGGCACGAGCATATGGTCCCTTAGGCTACTGGTTTGAAGGAATCCCCCCCCCATATTTGCAGAAATTTAAGTTCCAAAACAGAGAAGGGTATCTTCAAACCAGCCTAGAGGCCCAACTTATCACCTTACACTCATTCGCATGCAATGAATTACAGAAGAACAGTTAGGCATTCTCATTATAAATTAAATGTTGCAAATCTTAGTCACATACACAGATATTCAATCATGCATTTAAATTCAATTGTACAGGGTTCAAGAAATACTTATCTATTACATTTGATAGCCGACCAACTGACTATAGGTGTTATCCTGTCCACCCAACCATAGGCTCAGAGTCATTCATTCTTAGAACTCTAGCCACCCCTGTTGGCACAAGGGCAGACCCAGGGTTCAATGCTACAACAACACACCAACAAAACCCTAACTACCGTCCCTTTCGGCAACACCTACGAAACAAATGAAGTCTCACCCGAGGTAGAGGTAGGGGTGGTTGCAGGACTCAGGTGTCTGCAACCATAGCTGGGACATAGATTTGTGATTGTAATACTTAACAACGAACTTAGCAGTAAACCTTCATCAATATCTAACCAATATCTAACCAATATCTACTCCGCAGATAAAACAGAGCACCACAGCATTCACCCAGATCTAATGTATCTAAGCACTTAGCATAAGGAATTAGATTATATATATCATATTCAAGAACTAAGAAAGTTCACAAAGGTCATATCTAGCATTCGGATTCATCATAAGCATAAAGTATAAACAAACCTATGTATCTATCTATGTCAAGCACTTAGCAGATAACACATAAGTACACCAACACATCGCACAAACTAGAGAAACACAACATATACGTGGTTCGCCCCCACCCTAGGGGATATGTCCACCAACTCGTCTTCTTTATTAGCTTCTTCAATCAGATACATGAATAGAGCCAGAAAAACCTTACTCCGCATAGGACATGAGATTTGCGCACCTCGCAAGATCCTCCTTCCTTGTGTTACAACACAAAGTCCTTCACAGTATGTTACAACCACTTTCACTTAGCTCTACAAGTCTCTCATAGTATGCACAAAGCATTTACAATCCACACTTGCACTTAGCACAACATCACATATATGCCTCTTCTATATTTCCTTACATCGCCTAGACATTTATTTATATATTACAAAATAGGCCTGAGCATGGGTAAACCCATGGGCCGACATTCCCATACCCGTTACATATTCCCAAATCCTAAAAAGGGGCTAAGATCCTGCAATCTCTGCTTCATCTTCCACTTCACCTTCGACAGGCTGTCGAAGTCCAAAATGGTCAAACTTGACCAAGGATCTCTCAAAACTGAGTCGAGGGCCAACATGCCCCCAACACCTACCTGTGACTCGTCCCGAGTCACTCTGATGTAGGAAGTTCTGCTTTGAAATCCTCGAGATTTGATCAAGTTTCTTCAACTTGTCGTTGTGATACAACCTCTTGTTCATCAAACTCTTGGATGATTGCATCGTTCACAGGTCCTTCCATGCGTTGTTCAGTTGCATTAATAACCTGCTCCAGTTGTACTCCTCTACCTTCAACTTCTGTGAACAATTGGTAGACCTTATATTGCACAGGTTGGAGTCTCTGAGTTACTTCCATAACTCTGCTCTGAATAGCGTGAATATGCTACTGGGTGGTGTGTTTCTCTTGAGATCTCTTCATTCTTTCTACAGCTGACAAGAGCTTCAACAATGCCTATATCATTTCGACTTGATACTTCAACTCTTGGAGCTGTGACTCCAGTATCAGCTAATTGGTGGAGTTGGGTTGGATCGTCTCCTAGCTCTGGTGTTCCCAATGGTAGAGGTGCAATGGAGACTACGCAACTGGACTGTAGTGCCTTTTGTACCCGTCGGACTTCAATTTCAATTCTATCATACATTGCTTCCTCCTTGGCCTCTTATTTTTCTACTATTTCGAGTGAAGCATCGTTCAAGGCTTCTATGAGGAATTCAAAGTCATCAAAGGTGAGGACAGTCTTCATCTTGGTCATGGAGGCTTTTTATTTCTTCCAGGAAGAAGGTTTCAGAGGAAAACCCTTCCTCTTCTTCAAGGGATCAACCTCGTCTCTTTGATTTTTTTCGACTTTTTTGTCATCTAACTCTTCGCCATCACCTCCTTTCTCTAGTGATATGGAAGCAGTCTTCACGGATGCACTGTCTAATCCTTGGACCTCTTCGGTCTTCTTTGTCTTGTTAGGTCTGGGTGTATCCTGCGCAGTTTCTCGGCTGTGGATGTTGAATATCTCTGTGGGGTTGGCGGGGATAAGGAGATCAGTGGACCATCCCTTAGTAATATCCTCCAGGTCCTCCTCCATCAGCTTGTAGTAGGACTGAAGTTGTTGCTTATGTTAATCGGTGCGTGTTGTAATATAAAAGAAATGTCGATGTGCAGTGAACTTCATCAAAGGCTTAAACCGGTGTAGAGTGTTCGAAGTCATGTGAGGATCAGACTGGATGGCTCTCTTCAGTTGATCGTAGTAGGTATGAAAAACATCATTTGACTACCATTGTTTGTTCATATCACTGGAATACCAAAGTGCACTGAACTTCGCAGCCAGTGGCTCAAATGGATCGATGTTGAGGAAGATCACACCTTTCGGCATCTCCCAGGCGATGAATACGATAAGGATCAAAAGCCAACTAAAATGGAATTCGTAACCTTGATCTTGTGCTCTGCAGTCTAGTTCCAATCGATTCACCAAGTACTTCGCCAAATTCATCTGTAGGCCTTCTGCGCACTTCCCTGTGAGCTCGAATACAAAGCCAGTGACTTGGGTAGGTTAGTTCTTTCTTACTAACTTCCCTACAATCAACTGATAGGTGAGGCACACTGCACCACTCTGGATAGAAGCTACCTTGTAGCCTCGCATCCCCTTCTCGACATCATCGTAGGTGTCCTTGATCCTCTGTGCTAGAGCACGATCCATGGCTTTTCCTGGATAAAAATCCTGTGGATCAGGTCTCTACATACTCAACCCTGTGATCCGATTGATCAGCATCAGATCAACTGTGATACAACGGTCTAGCCACAAATAGTCCTCATGCTAACAAGAAAGAAGCAGCTTGACACAGGCATTCACCTCCTAGTGTCTTCCAAAGTGTGGGATCTTCATGAAATTCAGTAGGGTGGACTACGCGAGGTTATGGGTCCATGTCTGGGGGGTTATATTTGAATTCTTCCCCTTTGTTCTGGTCAGGTACTTATGTGGGGCGAGCATGTTATAGAATTTTTGGTCACCGAAGTTGAAGTCGCTCAACTTCAACGCTACAATCTTGTCTTGGTTAGCTCGAACTACGTGGATCCCCTTCAGGAGGTTCGTAGTGACCAAGGTGTACTTGAAATCTTTGGGAATGTTATCTCGATTTACTGCTTCACTCAGAGGTGGTATGTAGGTGGGTAATATAGTCAGGATCAATTTGGCATTCACTAGATCATCCCTGTGCTTGGTTCACTTTTCATCTGATGGTCGGGATGGTCCGGCTCCATGAGTAGTCGACGAAGAGGCTTGCATTCCTCTCATAGAGGATGATTGTACCTCTGTAGACATCGACATGACTCGTTCAGTCATGAGGTCAATCAAAACTTCTTCGACAAATCTCTTGGTGGTGATGAACTTGTTCAACATACACGCTCAGGTTTGGAAATATTCGGGTTTTAGGATTAACTTAGACACTACAATGGAATAGATGGCAACAATGTGATGATCATTGTGCAAGATCAACTTAGTTTTTGGGCTTAAATTCTTGGTTAGAAAAAGTGTTCTCGGTGCATGGCACGATGGGATAAATAGGTAACTCGGCAATGGGTCACTTGCAACGAGTATGAAGCCTTCATGAACTTTGTTCTGTCCATTATGGCATGGTCCCAATGGTCTGATGGCGATCTGTCTAGTCATAAATGCCTTTCTACCCATTTGGAGAATTGGTCTAACAGTTATAATGTCCCCAACGACTATATTGCTTCACCATGGTGAAGTGCCATGTGTCCCTGTGTTGATATCCTAGAGAAGCTCCAATTTTGTAAATTTTTCATCTGTGAGGTTCCTTCTAGATCTTTCTGCAAATTTTCAATATTATCTCTCTTCTTACTTAGTTTTCTAGCCTTCTTTATAGTAAGCTTCATCTTAGTATTCCTTTTCCCATTCTGATTCTTATCTTCTTTTGACATAATGACTTCGCATTGTTTATATTCTTTCCTAGGATTCAAGGGTAATACTTTTTTATCTGGGATAGGTATTTCAGTCCTCTATTGTTCTTGCAAATTTGATATCTACGTCATCGTTGTTAAATAGTTGTGATATATTCTCTTGTTCTTCAATCAAGTGTTTGATCCTTTTAGTTATAAAATCTTTTAACTCTTGCTTATTCTGCTCTAAGACTTCTTCTTCTTCCTTCCGTCTGGCTTGATCTCTTTCAATCCAAGGTATTCCTAGTAACATGGTAAATGGAGCGCTATCCTCAATAAATTTAACGATCTCAAAATCTTCTTTTGTTGAAGCTCCATTGACATTCATATGTATCTGAGCGAGCTTCCCACATAGGGTTATCAATTTTCCTCTAAATAATCTTATTCCTCCCAGTGAAGGAACCGTAGCAGGCTTTCCTAAAAGTTCCCAGGTTCTTTCTGTCATAACATTCACCTATGTTTCCTCATCTAGAACATAGTCAATGTCGAAGTCTCCTAATATTTCTTCAATGCATTCTTTTTCTTTGAATATATCTGATAATATGACATGTTGGTGGTCATTCGAGGTTTCTCTCATCTGTAACAATACTTTCTTTGATTCTTTCTGGGATTATGCCATAATCTTAGTTTTGGATATTCCTTAGGGTTTTCTTGATTCATATTCATTCTTTCAACTTTAGAAATAATTCTAGGGAGATCCAATACTTCATGGTCCATAGCTTTACAACAAAGACAATTAGATTTTCTCCCAGGGCATTCCTTAGCAAGATGTTCTAATTTTCTGCAACTGTAACATAGGGTTAATCCTCTCTTTATTTTAACTGATCCCCAACCCTTTTTGTATTGCGCACTAGGATCATAGGAGCTAACCTGCAAAAACTTCTTTCTAGGATCCTACATCCATTTGATAGTCTAAATATTTTTTCTATGCATAGGTATAACATATCTTTCACTATTCTTATTAGATCTACTCATGTCAAACCTTATTTCATCTACCAGTACCCTAGTTTTCGAGCTAGGATGGAATCTATCAAACATACCTAGATCCATGCTTTAGAAACAAAATTTTCCACTTGTCTTACTTCTATAGACCACAAAACTTTTAGATATAGAACTTTTCACTATTCTCACCTTTATCAGAGCACAAAGCTTGTAGATCTCACCTCTTTTCTTCAGATCTGACCTCTTTTCTTGGCACAGAGCTTCACAAGTCAATCAAAATGTTGCGCACTAGGGAAATAGATCTACGCATAGAGCTTTCTCAGTTTTAGGTCGAATATTTACACAAAGCTTCTTCTTCCTTAGTTCCCAGCAATCACAGTTTTTGTCTTAGCAACAGAACCATTTTTTGGCACAGGGGTAGACCCAGGGTTCAACACTACAACAGTGCACCAACAAAACCCTAACTATCGGCCCTTTCAACAACACCTATGAAATAGATGAAGTCTCACCTGACGTAGAGGCAGGGGTGGTTGCAGGACTCAGGTGTCTACAACCTTAGCTGGGAAACAGATATGTGATTGTAATACTTAACAGAGCACTTAGCAGTAAACCCTCATCAATATCTAACCAATATCTACTCCACAGATAAAACAGAGCATCGCAGCATTCACCCAGATATAATGTATCTAATCACTTAGCATAAGGAATTAGATCAAATCTAGTAGATTCAAGCACCGAGCAAGTTCACAGAGGTCAAATATAGCATCTAGATTCATCATAAGCATAAAGTATAAACAAACCTATCTATCTATTTATGTCAAGCACTTAGCAAATAACACATAAGTATACCAACACATCGCACAAAGTAGAGAAACACAACATATACGTGGTTCACCCCCACCCTGGGGCTACGTCCACCAACTCTTCTTCTTTATTAGCTTCTTCAATCAAATACATGCACAGAGCCATAAAAACCTTACTCCACATAGGAAAGGAGATATGTGCACCTCACTAGATCCTCCTTCCTTGTGCTACAACACAAAGTCCTTCATAGTTTGTTACAACCACTTGCACTTAGTTCTACAAGTCTCTCACAGTATGCACAAAGCATTTACAAGACACACTTGTACTTAGCACAACATCACATATATGCCTCTTCTATATTTCCTTACATCACCTAGACATCTATTTATATATTACAAAATAGGCCTAAGCATGGGTAAACCCATGGGACGACATTCCCATACCCGTTACATATTCCCAAATCTCAAAAAGGACCCAAAAATGGGTTGAGATCTCATGATCTTTGCTTCGTCTTGCGCTCCGCCTTTGATAGGTTGTCGAAGTCGAAAATGGTCAAAATTGACCAAGGATCTCTCAAAACTTGGTCGAGGGCCAACAAACCCTGTGCCAATCCATGATATCACTAGGGAACCTTTGCAGTTTCTCAGAGGTTCATTCTCTGTCACAATCTTTGCAAGGTTTATCATATGCTCCCTCAGCATCAAGATCTTGAACTTCTCCTCAAGTCCTATGTTTTGCAACTTCTCAGAGATCTTTTTTCTTATTCTCCACAGTAACCACCACAACTTATCAGGCTCTTGGTTCTTCTTCTCAGTTGGAAGGCCTCCAACACTCTCCTTCATTTCTTCTACATATCTGGGTCATGCATTCCTCTCTTGGCATGTCTTATCTCATTTTTTGCATGTGTTATTACATGCCTTTTCTCCTCCTCGGGAAGTTTCTCCACTTGTCTTGTTCCTTCTTTTAGAAGTAAACTCGGGTCAGTATGGGCCTACAGGAAAAACTTCCCTATGTGGTACTTCGAGCTGACAGTTTTTTGTCTCCCCAACCAAACCCTCCATGGGGGTAGTTGATTTTTCAACCACCATTCCTTCTTTACTTAATTGCTTCCTCCTTGGAATACGGATGATGCTTATTATCTCAACAAAGAGAATTTCCTCACTCTTTCCTCTAGTGATATCATGGTTATTACTTCAAGGCTTCACCCCCACAATAAGTTATCGACAATCCAAAAAACAATACATTTACATTGTTCACATTCCATAGCATGGTGATCATAATTAATGATTAATTACAAGCTAGGGAAATAGGGGTGTTACACCCCTTTGTTGGTTATTCTGGACTATTCCAAATAATTCCTCATTTTCTCCTTTTCCTCTGAGGAAACTATTGTTGTTGTATTGTTTCAAAAGAATGAAGAAGGGCGTGAACAAACCATTTATTTCTTCAACAAAGAATTCAAATATGCTAAACTGAAATATGACATATTAGAGAAGAAAGCCTATGCATTAGTCAAATCCTTGAAGGCCTTTCGGGTGTATGTTTTGCAATCCAGCATAATAGCCTCTGTTCATAACAGCGGTGTGAAGGAAATTCTTGTTCATCCATAAAATGAAGGGGAGAGGGGAAAGTGGATAGTCAAACTTTTAGAGTATGACCTACACATAAATCCCACTAAGCTGATTAAGGGGAAGGGCCTTGCAAAATTGTTGTTTGACTCAAACTACAAAGCATTAGAACTGCACAATACCTTCAACTAATTAGATACCTTAATGATGTAGGTTAGAAGGACACCATGTAGGTATTTGATCAGTACTCTATTTCACCATGGTATAGAGAATTGTTTTATTTTTTGTAGCACCTATAATGTCCACATGAATTGGATAAATCTAAAACTAGGTCTCTTAAATTAAAAGTTGTAAAATTCTGCATCATAAACCAGAATTTATATTGGAGAGAGTGTGTCGGTATTATGCTAAAATGTCTAGATGAGGGTGATTCTAAACAGGTCATAAAATATAAGAACGAAGGGGTGTGTGGAGGACACTAGCATCAAAAATATGAAACCCTCAATATTTTGAGGGACGGATACCACTGACCCACAATATTTTCTGATGTGTTTTCCACAGTCAGAGCTTGTGAAGAATTTCATAAATTTTTTGAAAAACAAAAATTGCTCTCACTACCCCTATAAACCATTACTGCTAGTGGTCCATTTTGGAAATGGGGCCTAGACTTTATAGGTGAGATAAAACCACCTTCTAGTGGAAAGCACAAGTGTATTCTTACTTCCACTGACTACTTCACTAAGTGGATTGAAGTTGTTCCCAACAGGAATGCTACTGACAAGGTGATCATAAATTTCTTGGAGAAAAACATCTTTTCTAGGTTTGATTTCCCCAAGAATTTAGTAACAGAAAATTCCCAAGACTTCAATTCCAAGGCCATGATTGAATTTTTTGGAAGCTACAACATTGTCCTAACACATTCTACACCATATTACCCACAGGGAAACGGGTTGGATGACTCATAAAACAAGACCCTCATCAAGATCATGAAGAAGTTGTTGGTTGAAAACAAAAACTCTTGGGACTCTAAGCTTAAATATTCCTTGTGGGATGACAAGATCAACACCAATAATTCATTTGGAACCTCCCCTTTTCAGCTAGTTTATGGGGTGGATGTCATTTTTCTAGCTCAGCTTGTCCTACCAGTCTTAAAATTTTTACAGGAGGAATTCGAGGAACCTAATGACATCCAGAGAAGAGTTTTTAATATTATTGAAGTGCAACAAAGGAGAGAAGCATTGAATGAGAGGAATGAGGCATACCAAATCAAGGTCAAGGCCTCTTTTGACAGGAAAACCAAACGGGAATTTTTTCAAGAAGGCGACCTGATTTTGAGGTGGGATGACAAGAGGGAGGAAAAACCAATGCATGGTAAGTTAGATAATATTTGTATTGTTCCATTCAAAGTGGTCAATGTCCTAGATAATAATACATTTATATTGCAAAACCTAGATGATATTGAGATCTTTGGAGGCCCGGTTAATGGGCGCTTCCTGAAACATTATTTTGCTTGATGGACCAAGGTTCTGTTGGAAGAATGGTTGTTGTCATTGATGTCAACCCTATTCATGGGTTTTGGACTGTAATATTGATGAAGGTATTTGGACATGAAGGAAAATGCACATGCAGATATAACACCCATGGATGGATAGTATACATCATGTTGTTTCTGGTGGTATGTGACATGTCATGTGGATCCTCATAGTTGAGGAGAAATGAATTTTTGAAGATGACAAAGTGAATTGAAGAAGGAAGTACATGTAGGCCCTGAAGATAATTAAAGAAAAGTATTACAAAATAAGAAAGTGTCAGGTCGGCCCTAATGTTAAAAGGAAGTGAAATAAATGGTATAAATACATATCATTATACATTCATTTGATACACAAGTCAAATTTCAGAGGAAATCAAAAGTAAAGAAGGTCAGATTTCAAGGGAGGATGAAGTCTTTTGGTGATGTGTTCTAAGGTATGTTATTTCCAGTTCATCTTACCATTTTCGCTATAACGTTTTTTCTAGAACGATTCAGATGGTGAAATTGTTATAGTATTGAGAAGACATATCAAGGTACCTATGATAAAAGTTTCAGCTCTTGATTTGCTATAATTTGTTGGAGTTACTTCACACACACCTAGGATTTATTTTTCCTAAGGTTATTCCTTGTTTATTAGTCATAATTAGGCATTATCCAGTCTCCTATATTTTAGGGGAGATTATTTCACCCGG
>JASDQU010587694.1:31211-44939 GCA_032191745.1 Picea mariana | reverse complement strand
TAAGGTGTCCCACAATACAGAATGTGTTGGTCGTGTGAGTCCTCGCCCCAACTCAATGCCCTCCTGGTAGAGTAATTCAGAGTGTTTAGTAACGTTGGACTGTGTCTCCCCTTTCACAGTCTTTCCTTCCAAGGTACTTAACCACCTTGAAATTTCCTCTTGAGTCTATGAATTACTCTGGTTTTCCCTCCTGGTAGTCTCCCTTATGACTCCACTGAGTTCAGACACACACTCCTTGCATTGGCTCACAAATTTTCCACACTCTGTCGTGCACTCCTTGCACTTATCCTAGAGAACCAGACTTAATCCAACACACTCATAGATAGAAAACTATATCTCTATCCCTGCAGACAATTTATAACATTCATCTACAACTCAAATGCATACACATGACATTCATAACACAACATCCATTATATAGAAATTGATAATAGGAAAAACTATATTTTTCTATTAATGGTAGAATGTCAAATTACAAATGTTTGAATTCAGACTGCAACTGAGTCTCGGTTCTCTGTGTTTCTATTCTTCTATCCTATTTATCCTCTATCCTATGTATCCTCTACCTTATGCCTCTTCTACTTTCAACAAATCAAGAGTTTTGTACAAGAGGGGCTCGATGAGCTTCCCTCCAAGATAATCTAGTGGTGTCTAATCACCATTCAAAATGCCTAACTACCGAGGCGGATTACAATGATGGAAATTTCCTCCAAATCGGATGCAGATTCCTCCTACCATCAACCACTTAATGACAACCTTATCTCCAGCTTGTGTGAAGGCACAACTTGGATCTTCCATATTGTCAACATTAAATGTCGTGATCACACTTAGATTCTCAAAGGAAAAATGAGAGGGTGACGCCTCTCCCTTTCTGGAATGCGCACCACTCGTTCTATTCGGCTAGCGCGGGCTGAGGGGGAGCAATGCTCCTTCATCACAGTGGAGACCAGCATAAATAATAGCATTGGTAAATTGATCGCTAGAGGATATTGTAGAGGGTGTTAGCAACAAAAATAGCTTTGAACCATAAAGATATGCAATGACCCTGAATAAAGAAAATATACTTATGATTTCAAACCTTGCAAACTTGTAGATTTATCTCAGGATAGATGAAATAATGATTTGGGAGAAAAGGAGGTTGTTGAATAATATAACATGCATGTTGTAAATTAATAGGGTTAGATATTATAAAAGATAAATCCACACAAAACTAGATCTGAACCTCAGTTCTTGTTAGCACTAACGCTGCAAAATATTCTTTGAAATAGTGGTTAGCACATGAAGATGTTAAAAAAAGGATGAAAAATTTAAGCTCAAAAAACAAAAAAAAATGACAGGGAAAGATTTAAACGAGTGTCTTTTCATTACAAAAAATATTCATTAGGAAAGCTTGCCATTGGGATATGGGTTCAACTAGATATAATGGTTACTAATCTATATTGTATTGGTGTCTTCCCTCACCATAGGATAGGGGGAAGAGATAGATATGGGTGGTTAGGGCCTCTACTAAAGGGGGTTGAATAAATAATTGAAAAACAACCTAGAACATGCTATTATTCAGTGAAAATTCAAATATAATGAAATGAAACCCTAGGATCTTCCTTTCAAATATATCTAAAGTAACAAAGAAACCATAAGTGGAATGCTAGAGTTACCTCCTAACTCTCCAGCAGATTCTTTAACATGTGCCACTTCTGCTTCAACATAAAATGCCTAACCCACCCTCCATTCAAGCAAATCAGAACCCAAGAAATAAAAGACAATACCCTTAAGAAAAAAATTTCCTTTATTCTCCTATAAATTTCCACCAGTTTATAAATGAGAGGTCCTCCTCTTTTAAAGATGAAGAGTAGGTCTAAAACCACTTTTACAAAACCATGGTAAGAAAAATAATTCCATGGGTAGATTCAAAACCATGAGAAAAATGCTAATTTATATGTGCTATTACAAATAAAAACATGATTTTTTCTTCTTTTCATGGTGCACACCCTTTGGGAAAGGGCCAAACTGGACAAAAAATTCCAACATGCCATTTTTTTATGGAAAAAATCATGCGCCAAATCAAAATTTTCCCTTTGACTTAAGTTGTTAATTAGGCATGTCCTCAAATAGGAAAAGGGGGCTCCACTGATCAAATAATAATTCAATGTGTAATAATTACCTAAGACAATGGGTTTAGCCCCCTAGGACATCATTAATTTGTAGTTTCCAAGTGACATTCTCCTAGTAAGCATAAAAATTAAATTAATGTTGACACTTTTCTAATTTTTACCTAGGGAAACATTATGAATTATTTTAAAAGAGTCCATTCCTAGGGAAAACCCGCATTTCCTTAAGTTTTCAAGTAAAAGATAGGTAATTGATGAAATTAACGACGTAAAGGGAAAAGGGGAATGATCATGTTATGTTCCTCAAAGTTGTATACATGTGTAATTCATTCTTCTTTCTTATAGCTTTAGTTTAGCTAAGCATTTATTTTTTTACAATAGTCTTATTGAGGGAGACTTACTACTTCAGTCTACACACACTTCCCCTTTATTTTCTTTTGTTTTGAAAATTTTTTCTAAGTCATTTTTTATTTAGATAAGCATTATGCTCTTAGGACTTTGGAAGAGGGGACTGTTAGAATAATAGGTGTGCCCATTTCACCATAGACAATATAGCAATATTGTCACCCAAACATAGGCACAAAGGCCACCCCCAAGCACCTTAACCTTGACAAATAGAATAATTCTGGAAGAAAACCCTAGAACTAATAACCAACCAAGGTAGTGTACCTCTCTCCAAAGATAGTGTACCAAGTAGAGATTCCAAACCATAACCAATAAGAAATTCCAACCATAACCAACGACCAAGTCACCACTATAGCAATTACATCTCTCCTCCAGTCATGCACACAACTTGTCCTTATGCAGTTGTGAGAGTGAGTGTGAGAAATCATCTCTACCATCCTTTTATTTATAGTCCTCCAAGTGACCTAACTGGGTTGAATTCTACTTCTGGAGGATAATAATTTAATATAAATTATTATCTTGGGTCGACTTTTCTTCTAAGGTTATTTCCTAGCCTTCTAGGGTTTCTCTTGCTTCCTAGAATATTATAGACTCATCAAAGGTTACATGTAGAGGTTAATACCTCCCACATCTATCGTAATATCAACACTTCCTCCTAGCTAGGGAGGTATTAAAGGTAATGGTCCTGAGCACAAACATACCATTGAGCTGGTAGCATCATCATAGCCACACATTCTATCTCATGATAAAATCACAAGCACCATCATCACTATCCAACTAGATAGTCTCCATGGCAATCATAACAATTCCATCAAATAAAACACAACTGTTTCTATACATAGTAGTATACAACTACTATCTAGTGGTACACAACCACTCATAGTAGCACACGACTACTAACAAGTGACACATAGTCACTACCAGTGGATCACATCCACCACAATAGCATACAACTATTGCGCAAAGACATACATTCTCCACAAAAATCATATCATTTGATATCAACAATGTCATGATATGAACTGAGTCATCCAATCCACTCTTCTACTCACATCTATGATATATGGAAGAGCATCTTCCCTCGAAAAGTTAAACATTAGCCATGGGCTATCTGGACTATTCTTCTCAATCATAGAAGAATAATTGTCCCTAATTTTTGAACTTGGACCATTCAACCTAACTGGGCCATTCTTTTGGCACGATTCACAGTGCAACCTAGAGAGAATGAGTCTTCCCTAGGGAATGAATGTCCTTGATTGCTGAACCTGGACCAATATACCTAATTGGACTATTCTTCTGGCACTAATCACAATGAAACCTGGAGAGAATGAGTCTTCCCCAAGGAATGAATGTCTGGACCATTTCCTATAGAAATGATTGTCATGCACAAACCTCCTACATCGAACCATTCTTTGAAACTGCTCACAACTGTGAACTTAGAAAGAATGACTACCCAGAGAGGTGAACCATTCTGCTTGACCACTTCTCAGAGTGACTTCCAAGGAGAATGACTGTCCTATACTATTCCCCCACACTGGCCACAAGGGGAATCACTGTCTATGGTACATCAACAATCTATCAGACCATGATTTTCCATTTTGGACCATTTTCTGAACTGGAAATTGATTTTCCATCATAAATCTTGGACAAATTTCTGAACTGGAAAGTGACTGCCCAACCTGGACCATTTTCCAAAGTGGAAAATTAATGTCCATCAAGAATATTGGACCACATTTCAGATTGGAAAGTGACTTCCCAACCTAGACCATTTTCCAAACTATAAAATGGATTTCCATCAAGAATCTTGGACCACTTTCCGAACTGGAAAGTGACTGCCCAACTTGGACCATTTTCCAAACTGGAAAATTAATGTCCATATATCAATAAAATATGAGTGATCCATCCCAACCTGGGGAGTAATCACTTCCCTTTCCAACAATGAAGTCATCTCCATGAGTCCAATTTTCCCTTAAGTATGTAAACTTTTCATTTTGGATAGAGGCTTTACCAAAATATTGTTATCTGCTCATCAGTGGAGATATACTGAAGAACCACTTCTCCCCTCTGGAATTTATCATGGAGAAAATAGTAATTCATATCAGTGTGATTTGACCTTTCATGGAACATCAGGTTCTCTGAGAGCTTCACACATTTCTGGTTATCATAATATATCACGGTCGAATCCAACACATGATTAAATAGTCCAGAAACCAACTTACAGAGCCACACTATTTCCGTACAAGCATCACAAGTTGCAATATACTATGCTTTTTTATGTGTGTTGAGTGCAACATAATTTTGTTTCCTACTATCCCATGATATCGTGGCAAAGATAAAACTGAAACATATCCAAGAAACACTTCTTCTTTTATCTACACTCCCTGCCCAATATGAATCGATAAATCCATGCAGTTGTATATCATAACTAAAATGCCCCACGAAGACATGTCAATGCATGCTTTGCAATTATTCAATTGTCATGGCTAGGTTCCACCTGGAAATATTTTCACAACAAAGAAAATATATGGATGAGTATTCTCCAAATGCATCAATGAGCCATTCAATTACTGGTACAACGACGAGTCTACTGGATTAGAGTCTCTCAACCTCTTCATATCTGTCATCATGGGAGTTTTCCATGGATTTGCAATCCATCATTCCAGAATTCTGAAGAACTATTTCGATACACTTCCTCTGTCATAGGAAGTTTTCACCATGCTTCTGCTATACACGAGAGGCTCTGCACTAGTTTGCTTGAATCCATACAAGGTCTTCTTCTATCTACATACATGGGTCTCTTTCTGGTATACCTCAAAACCTTGATGTTGTTCTACATATTCTTCTTCTTCAATTACTCTATTGAGAAGAACAGTCTTTACACCCATCTGATGTAAAATACAATCCATGGATACTGCAAGAGATATAGTGTCTCAACTAGAGGTGTATATAGTTACTAGAACAATCTATCATCATAGTCTTCTCCCTCCTTCTAGGAGAAAACTCTAGTTCCAAAACTCACCTTGTACCTATCAATGATTCCATTCATAATTTCTCACATATATTGTTCTTTGGCACAACTTCCTTCCATTCCTTTTGTTTGAATTCTTCTATTGGGTTCAAACCATGCTGGTAGTCTTATGATTATTGATATAATAACTGGTTCAATTGGTTGTTTTGAATATTTATTTATTTATTTGAATCTTCATGTTCTTCCTCATGTTTCTTTTCAATGTTGGAGTCCATGGAATATTATATAGATTCTATTCCCTTCCTTTATGAAGGTTCCAACTTCTTCTTTTTTTCATAGGAACATAAATGTAGATGGACAACCAAGGATATTCAGGGCTTCTTTAGTAGAAGACTTCTTCTAGAGTCAAATTGAACACATGTTGCTTATCATGGTTGCTACTTCTAATGAAGAATATGGAAAGATACTAATAGTCTTAACGGGTTCATTAATGGATCACATCATTGGAGATTAGCTCCCTCCTGATCCCGGATTCATTCCTGAATGACCAATATGCATACTCTTCTTTCAGAATTATGCAATTAGCTCCCTCTATCTCAGAGATTCCATGCTTCCATATGCATCCTTATTACTTTCTGCAAAGTGTCAAAATTCTATTCTAGTTTCCTCTAGATTATTGACTTCTTTCTGATATGAATCCTTCCGGGTCTCTTCATGTTTGATTCTAATTGTGGCCCATTTGGAAGTTGTTACTTATGTAATATCTTCCACATAAATTGTCACCAAAGGTTTTCAATGTACTTCATCCTTTTCAGATACATTGTTTGACTAGTAGTCATTGGAATGGAAATCCTTATATTTTTATTCTCCCATAGGTATCTGACCATCTTATCTTCTAAGAAATATATACTCATGATATGTACATGAACTATGTAAACATGGTATGTGCAAGGAGTCTGTTACAGAAGAATATTTTTACCTTGACTAGTAGAAAAAGTCAGCTTCGCCCTGCTTTATTTTCTTTGAGGGTTCCTTTTCTTTGGCAACAATTGCTTCATGTGTTTCCTTCCTTTTCTTTACCTCAGGACACTGGTTCCTGTAGTGACCATATTTTTTACGGATAAAGCATTTTATTTTTGATATATCCTTTTCTTGATTTGGTTTCTGTTGATTAATTGGGTTTGTTGTCATTGATGTCAACCCTTGAAGCAAGTCCGATAGAAAATTCAGGTATCCCCAACAGTATGGATAAGGTAATTTTGTTTTATTGATGTATACTGGTATGGAGATTAATATACTTGCAGGTAAGACTATTCTATATGGATAGTACATGCCATTCCATTTCCGGTGATATGTGGAATGCCACATAACTCCTCATGGTTAGAGAGTTATGGCCTTGTGAAGTTGGAGAACCCTCATGAGTATCTAGAAGTCAAAGAAGTCAAAATTATTCTAGAATATCCTTGAAGAAGTTGACTAGTCAAGTGAGTGAAACTAGGAGTTAATCATGGGTTAATTTGTTGCAATAAGAAAATAATTAAAAATAAATTAGTTGCAACTAAAAGTGGAGAATTTACTATTTGTAGCAAAGTGGGTTAGAAGTGGACAAGTGGGTAGAAGTGGGTTAGCCCTAAAAGAAGGAAATTGGGTTAAGTTGGTTAGAAGGTAACCCCTTGAGGAAGCTACATGGAAGTATAAATAAGAGAGAGATGCTCTCCTATTAGCACCTATTGAGAACATTGAATATCTATCATTGTGTAAGGTTTATTTCAGGTACTCATTGATACATCTGATGTTTCACAACTCTGAGGTAGCACCAAGGGTTGACAACAAAAGTTTTGGAATTATAGAAAATACTGGAAAAACCCTAGTTTTTGAGGTGTATGTGGGATGCGGTGGAGCAGGGTGCATATGTTAGAAACACAAGATCGTGGAGAAATAAAATAAAGCAAATGCAGAAATAAAACATAGAAGATACACAATACAATAGAGACACATATATACGTGGTTCACCCAGTGTGGGCTATGTCCACCAGAGAAATTTCCAGGTCCTTCCTTTTATTATCCAACATAATGAAGGGATACAACCTACAAATCAGCCATTGTAACTCCCTCTTCTTCTTCTCACAATATCCTCTCTCAGAATACAATAATCACACACATACACAACCACAATACAATTCCCTCATAAAAGCGGGTTGTCTTCTAGGGAAAAAATCCCTAAAATAACTTCTATCATCATATCTGCGACCTTATAATGAACGATCCATATTGATTACAAAACTACAATATTTTACAAGGAAAATTTTCCCAATATTTCACTTCAGGGGCCTTGCCCCTGAATCCTTCACCAGGTGGGGGCTACAAAAATTGTCATTGCCACCCCCCCTTGACCTCCTTGGCGATAGTTGTGGGTGGGAAATCCCCCCCCACCCCCCGTTAGGGAATGGGGTCCAATAATTTATGAAACAAACCTATGAATTAGTAATATAATCAGGCTCCACAACCAACAATTTATGTACATGGGATAACAATATAATAGGGTGCGTACATGAGGGTAAATCCCTAAAACTTGAGAAGATGAAGATTCTAGTTCTCTAGAGTTTGAAATAAATATCCCAGGAAGGTCTACAATGATTATGTACATCATATCTATCTACTATTTCAAAAGGTATGTCTTATTTCTATGAGTAGTTGGATTTTGTTGTCTACATGAGAAATGGTTATGGGGGTTTCAGAATTTTCCCTAGAGAGATTAGTGGTTGCATGGGACATTTTGTATAAGTCATATCTACAAAAATAAAATGCTAGTATAATTAATATTTATCATTGACACATCTTGTTATCGTTGAGGAACATCTTGCATGTCTTGGCATATGGTCAAGGTTTTTTGTTTTACATGGTTGAGAGCTTGTATTTTTGAAGTGGTTGATGTATTGAAAGGTTGTTTATCAGTAAGGTCTTGATTTCTAGTTCATGTGAGGGTTATTATACTTGTTCATGATTACACACACTTGTATGGCACATGACTAGAGAGATATAGATGCTTTGGGTAAAGGATACATATGAGGATGTATGCATAGGGCATAGTTACAGTCTGGACACAGTGACAGGTTGTAGGTTGATGTGACATAGGTTGCAGAGAGTAAGAAATTTTTAGAAGAGAGAAAACCCTAGTTTTTAGAAAGCATACACAGGTTGTAGAACAAATAGGTCACATACACACTCTGTCCGCAGTATAGATAGGGTGCGCACATACGCGGGTTGTAGTATTAATAGGGCACATACATATGTGTGTTGCAGAACATACATGTCACATATCTGTTATTTTTGGTTGGTACAGGTTCAGTTTAGGTATGGGTTGATTACAGGGCAGTGGTACAGGTTGACTACGAGTCAGTGGTACAAGTTAGTATAGGTTTACAGTGGTATATCTCACAGTGACAGTGTGGCGGTGGTTTCTTCATTTGAAACTTATATTTTAGGGTGGTAGGATGGGGCAAAGATAGGTGGTTGTAGCCAACTTCTGGTTGTAGATGAAGAACATAAGGGTTTGTAACCTCCTTCTGGTTGTAGCCAGAGAATTGGGGAGTTGTAGCTTCCCTCATGTTGTAGCCTAAAAATATAGGGGGTAAAAGCCTCCTTCCAGTTGTAGATGGAGAACAAAGGAAGTGGGTGCTTCCAATGAATGTAATTCTTAAAGACATATAAGAAAAAACATTCCTTGGTTTTCTCTCGCATTGGGTTTCCACGTAAAAATACTAGTGTATTGTGTATGTGTATGATTGTTCATTTGTTCATGGTTTATTTACTATGCACGTATTGGATGATAATGCTATATTGATCATAAAGATAAATAACACTTTCATACTGTGGTTAAAAAGGATTATATTACTCTATTACCGATTCATCCCCCCTCTCAGTAATTCAACAATTGGTATCAAAGCATGTTCCTCCAGAAATCAGTTTAACCACTGAAAGGTAGATCATGGAGAGAAACAATATGTATAAAAACAAAATACCACAATTTGATGGAAAAAAACTATGCATTATGGAGCACAAGGATGAAAAAATATGTACATGCACAAGGATTTGAGGTTTGGCAATCGGTTGTAGATGGATACAAAGAACCAACAGTTCCACCAACAAATGATAATGGAAAAAGACTCAGTCTAAATAATTCAAAAGCCACAAACACAATTTTGAATGGTATTTGTGATTTGGTATATACAAAAGTTATACATTGTATCTCCGCTAAAGAGATTTGGGACAAACTTCAGAATATTTATGAAGGAGATTCAAAAGTCAAAGAAATAAAGCTTCAAACTTACAGAGGTCAATTTGGTTTCCACGTAAAAATACTGGTGTACTATGTATGCGTATGATTGTTAATTTGTTCATTGTTTATTTACTCTTCACTTATTGGATGATAATGTTATATTGATCATAAATATAAATAACACTTTCATAGTGTGGTTAAAAAGGATTGTATTTCTCTATTACTAATTCATCCCCCCTCTTAGTAATCCAACAGTTTCTTCCTTGAGACAAACTTCTTCTTATTCCTGAATTTCTTGAACTTTGTTGTGTAGGCTTGATCATCATATTTCTTTTGGGATTTCTGTTTTGTGCTAATCCTTGATTCTTCTTGTGCACAACAAGTCCAAATTTCTTTAGATGTAGGATACTCAGTTCTTGTGTTCATGCTAGTGACAAATACATCCCATGTCTTGGGAATACAATTGAGTACTATATTTACTAGTTCCTTTTCTGAAATGATTTCCTCAATAGCATGTATTTTATCTCTTAACTGAGAGATTCTTACAAAGTATGATGTTATTCTATCACCATTATTCATTTTCATGTCACAGAGCTCATTCTTCAAGCTCATCACTTGCCCAATATTTCTGATTGAGAAGAGGTTGGTTAGGGCATTGTACATCTTCTTAGATGAGTCAAGATAAGAAATGTAGGGTATCAAATGGTCCTTTACAGATTCCACTATGATTCTTATAGCATTAATGCCATTATCCTTGAATTTCTCCACAACTATAATGTTCTGAGGTTCCTTCTCTTTTCCCTCTTCAAACTATGGTTCCATGATCTTTCCTTTCACGATATCCAATAATTTATTCTTGGTAAGGATGAGGTCAATCCTTGTATTCCATGCTCTAAATTTATAATCCCCTTCTAACTTGTTTTCTAGCTTCATAGAGTAAGTCATGACTACTTTGACTTGGTCAACCTTTGACTTTGACTTGGTGAACTTTTGACTTTGACCAAAAACTCAAACTTGACGCCTTGGCTTGCTGAGAGTACCAGGAGGTGAGTTAGGCTAGGGCACACTAGGTTATCCAAGAATTAGTTCAAGTGATTCACTTAAGGTGCCTCAAAATGAGGGTTAGGGTTTCGTTGCTACAACAAAAACTTTCATTGCAACTACAACTGAAAAATCCTACCAATCTACCTTCCAGTGGTTATGCTGTCCGAAGATAGTGTGGGACCATAACCTATTAGAATAATAGGTGTGATCATTTCACCATAGAAAATATAGCAATATTGTCACCCAACCATAGGTAGAAAGTCCACCCCTGAGCACCTTAACCTTGAAAGATAAAATAATTCCTTAATAAAACCCTAAAACCAATAGCCAACCAAGGTAGCATACCTCTCTCCAAAGCTAGCGTACCAAGAAGAGGGTCCAAACCATAACCAAGCGTAAAGTCCAACCATAACCTAAGACCAAGTCACCATTGCAGCAACTGCATCTCTCCTCCAGTCATGTGCACCACTTGTCCTTATGCAGTTGTGAGAGTGAGTGTGACAAATGAGCTCTAGCACCCTCTTATTTATAGTCCTCCAAGTGACCTAATTGGGTCGACTTCTACTTCTAGAGGATACTAATTTAATATAAATTATTATCTCGGGCCAACTTTTCTTCTAAGGTTATTTCCTAACCTTCTAGATTTTCTTTTGCTTCTCAGAATATTCTAGACTCGTCAAAGGTTACACGTAGAGGTTAATACCTCCTGCAACTACCGTAATATCAACAGGAACCATAGTGAAGTAGTTGTATTTTGTTTACTTTTCTCTTCACCTCTTTAGCATTTATTTCTTTATTTGAATTAGGATTTCAACTTTGACCTCTTCTTTTGAACTTTGAGAAAACATACATGATGTGATGCCATTGTTTTTAATGTGGATGGATATTAATGATACTTAGGGAGATGGAAAATGCTTATATATGGTTAGTATATGGAATGAAAATGGGGTAGCAAGCTAAGTTGGCTTGATTGTGGGGGAAAATCCACAGTTAAGTGCACTTGAGCTAGAGGTGTCTTGGGATGGGTGTCCACCTGGTAAGTCTCGGTTACTGGGTTCAATCCCAATAAGTGATGATTGATGATATGTGATTCATTTCACTAGTTTCAATCCCACTTCTTCACCACTGTGAGCATCACCCAATACAATAAGTGCTAAGTGGACTATTGAAATCATGAGAATTATTGGTCAGTTGCAACTAATACTCATGGATATGGGTCACATATTAATGACTTATTGTTGAACCTCGTAAGTTATTCTTTCTTTTTCATTACTCTACACTTGTATTTTTCCTCAGTATGTTTCCCTCCCATAATTTTCATTGTCATGTCTTACCTCCACGAATTATGCTTTTTTTATACTTATGTCATTTTGTTATATTTGTGGGTTGGCAGACTCACAGACTCATGATCTATCACTTTTCTTCCTTGAACCTCTTCCCAACACTTAGTTTATTTTTCATCCATGGACTCGTGGACTCGCGATATCTTTTCTTTTTTCTAAAAAGTATCGATACTTAGCCATTTTTCTTATCACGGAGGACTCGTAGACTTTCATTCTCATTTGATTTCCTCCATTCCGACTCCATGTCGTGATGTGTCCTTTCTCTTTCACAATTCTTGAATCATATTAAATGTTAATTCTACGATCTCAACTATTGAATTGAATTCTGAAAAGGTCGTTATTAATGATGTTTCTATCACGACAAAATCACATTTATTTCAGGTTAATGCTCTCATCAAGGATCTAACATAAACATTATTTCACTATTCTAAGCAGTATTATGGAGAAAGTCTATCAACTTACTGAAGATGGTTGAAAGAAAACAACATTTCTTCAGGGATACCTTGAATCTGTTCACTAGAGAAGATCACAATTACCACTGGTCAAGGTCATATTGGTATTATTCAATGTTACCAGAAAAACATAATAATAAAGTTTGGACATCAGGAATATCTCTCGTTGGTTGTGTCCCTAAGGTTTTCAAATGCAAAGAGAATAACACCTAGTGTATTAATAAATTTGTCCAGAACAAAAGAAAAATTCCAATACAAAGCAACTCCCTTGTTTCATTGACTCCTTCAGTCTTCAAAAACATGTTAAAACTACCAAATCCGAACTTAACATACAAAGGAGAAGAAGCCAAAAAATTTTTAGAGGAAAAAATAATGAATGAAGATCCTACATGAATATTGATAAGATGCTACTGCAGTGCCGAAAGACTTATCCAGAATCCAGGTTAGTTCCTTAAAGAACCCTTATCGATAAATTTCTTGGTTATTTACTAGAGTTACCTGTCAGGATTCTATGACAACTATTCCCCAACTGACACTTTATATTTTACATTTTACAGTTCACGAGAATGTTGTTTTTGATCAGGAAAAGATCATATCGAATGAAATTTCTGAACATTTAATGAATTTTAGAAGTGAGAAAAATCTCTATATGGAATCTTATCTGATATTTGCTATCACACATTGTCATATTTTTAAAGGTTTAAGTATTGGAAAAAGGGTAAACCCAAAAATTGACCCCATGACCATGTGGTATCAAGCTCTCTGGAGACAGAAAGTTATCCATTATTTTTATGAAGTTTACAATGACTTTGTGTCTGAATTTAAGAAATTACTCTTTGGAGAAGATACTTCCAGGATTTCATTGGAAGCATCCACCTTTTTTAATAAAAAGGGAATTTTGGAGAAAATGGATAATTACAACATCATTAGGATTTTTTATTCTCATGAACAGCCTATATTTCTCCCTTATTATGTGTCGGACAAGTTATTTATCATAGAGGTGGTGAGACAATATAAGTTCTGGTTTCATGATTTTTATGAAAGAAGGAAAAAATATTTTATTCCACTGCCTTGGAA
The DNA here is from genome assembly GCA_032191745.1 of Picea mariana. Lineage (NCBI taxonomy): Eukaryota > Viridiplantae > Streptophyta > Pinopsida > Pinales > Pinaceae > Picea > Picea mariana. The sequence continues at coordinate 31,263 of JASDQU010587694.1, read as the reverse complement.
AGTTGGTGAAATTCTTTTGAGAGGAATTTCCAAAATTGATGAATATGCCTCT
>JASDQU010587694.1:2318-20233 GCA_032191745.1 Picea mariana | reverse complement strand
TAAAATCTACACATAATATTATTTCACCACTCTTTTTCCTCACTACAACCAGGTTGGCCAACCAAGATGGGTGTTTGTTAGGAGCAATAATATTAGCAATTAACAACTTCTCTAACTCCTTTTTGACTAAAGGTAAAAGTTTGGGGTTCAATTTTCTTAACTTTTGTCGAAAAGGCTTAGCATCTTCAGTTAAAGGGATCATATGTTGTATGATGTTTTCTTTGTAATATTTCAGGTCATCATATGACCATGTGAATACATATTTATACTCCTTTTTCAATCCTTGAATATCTTGTCTCTCCTTTACAGAAAAATTCTTTCCAATCTTGACAATCTTTGGATTTTCATCAGTTCCGATGTTGACTTCCATATAATCCTCATGTTTGGTGGGCTCTACCTTTAATTTTCTCATGTCATTTCTATCAGAAATTTGTTTGAAAGGAATCAAATATTTGGGTATTTTTTCATTATCTACCAAGTCAACTACTTCAAAAATCCCATCTAAGCCATCCCAATGAGCCTTCCTATCGGTGAATTCACCTTCACTAGTCAGGAACCTCTCTATCTTATTGTCATATTTAAAAACTTCCCATTGTTTAAGGCAATCTGGGACAAAGGGTCTATATAATATATCTATGATAATGTACTTAGATGTAATTTCTTCTAAGATTTGACTAGATCAAGCATGAAAAACTAAAGTATAAACTAAGTGATTTTGAATTCTTGGGATATATTTGATAGAGAAAGATGCAAATTTGTCAATCATTTTCATTACCATTTCCTTGTAAAGTTTAAGCCTATTGTCTTTGGTTGAATAAACATCTTTGATTTGAAGGACAACAAGATCTAAATCGCCAAATACTTCTAAATTTTTCACCTCTAAGTCTTTGGTTGGTCCAACCCCTAAGAGTAAGGCCTCATACTCAACAATGTTGTTTGTGGCCTCAAACTCTAGTTGATATGAAAATATAATGGTGTTCTTTTTGGGTGATATAAAAATAATTCCAACCCCATTCCTTAATTGAGATTGAGTGCCATCAAAGTACATAGTCCACATTTCATCATGGGTCTCTTCTTCAATGAGTTTATGGGCTAGGGAATGAGAAAGTATTGTATAATTGCTTAGGTTATCATCCACCATGCATATAAAATCATTCATCGGGTCTCTAGGTTCTTCCCAATGGTATTTCCTAAGGAATTCATTGTGTAAAATCAATGGTCTCCCCTAATAAGAAGGTAAAGTGGAATAAGATAAGTCCACTCAGAGAGAACCACCTAGATCATGGGAAAATTTTCTCGACAAATACATGCCCCATGAATCATGAACATCAATCACCACTATATCCATCAATACTTTAATTTTGGGATCATCAACCAAATATGAAAGCAAGTTCTTGATTACACCATAAACCTTAACCTCTCTAGCATCCATTGCACAAACGCTCCTATAAGGTCGTGTTTTCTTAAGGCCAAATTGTTTCATAACACTAAAAGGAATAACATTGGTTGAAGCCTCGGTATCTAACATGGATTTATGCAATATCAAGTCAATGATACCTAAGGAGATGTAAAATGGCTCATTATTTCAACTTAAACCTTCTCTATCAGTTGTTTGGAGGACTATAGGTTGATATTGTGAAGGATCATCATCAACAAAACCCAAAATCTTCCTCGTTTTCTTCTTAAGTGAAGGAACTTTCATAAGTTCAATGAAAGGCACAAATATGTAAGACTTTGAAAAGTAAAGGTCTAAGTCTATGTTTATTTCATCATTGGTGTTTGTGAAGGCAACCCATCTCCTTCATTCCTTATTGTCAGATGGGTTGTTTCCACTTAAGGATCTCTTTAGGCATTTCCCAGCTAAGTTGTTGTTTTGGGTGATCTTGGGATTGTTGGAAACATTGTTTATTCCCTCTTTGGTATGTCAACCACTCCCTTTCTATGATCCTTCATTTGATTTCTTCTTGGGAGGGATTAGGTTGGTTTATCCTTTCAATGGAAGCTTGATCAACCTTGTTAATATTTTTTACTATGTTTGGGTAGTCTCCAAGAAAGTTATTTAGATCACTTGTTCTTTCATCATTGAACTCATTTTCCATTTGAGTTATTTCTTTAGCATGCATGCAAGATTCCTGACTATGGGGTTGACTACATGAGTTGCACAAGTTTATGTCCTATCATTCAACAACATTGTTTCCATCTAGAAGGTTTGGAAAATTTTGACTTTGTTGGATTTGCTTTGATTTATCCCAATTTGGGTTCCCTCTTGGTTGAAACCTATTTTGTACTCTTTCTAATTGGACAATATTATTTTGCATGGCTTGATTATGTTGTTTTAGCACTTTGGTATCTTTGGAAAGAATTGCTTCCATTATTTTCATAGAATTTGCGAGGAATTCCAACATATATGGGGAAGCTTTTGTGGTGTTGACTACTGCCTTTTTTGACTCACTCTTAGAAGTAGAAACTCTAGATGCATTGAAAGGTTTGAATTTTGAGGATAGTAAATTTTCCTTAATGTTGGCTACATGTTCCTTGTCTCTTTCTAAAGTAGTGGGGGATTTATCTCTCAACAAGAACCCAAACTTCCCCTAAAAGGCATTTGTATAGTGAAATAAAATGGTATTGTCATTGGGTTTAAGGTTTAGGGGAAAATCCTTCAACAATTTGTTGAATATTTCATAGAAATATTTAATCATTTCACTATCCTTCTTCATCATCTCATGGAGTTGGGTAAGCATCAATATTTCATATTTTCTAACATCCCATCTATTTATGAAAGCATCATGAAAAGCGTCCCAAGTAGTGATTCTACTATTAGGAAAACTAGAAAACCACTATACAATTTTTTAGCATTTTCTTATAAGGATAGGGAAAACAATTTCATAACAACATCCTCATCTTCATTAGGAATCGAGTGCTCACCCATAACCCAATAAAAATCTAGAAGGTGTTTCTCAGGAGTGACGACATTATTATTGGTGTACTTAGGAAACCACTTACTATACTTGAGAATCCATTTATACCAGTCATGTTGATTGGTTTGTAGACATTTTTCACCCACGACTTATCAACCATATTGGCTTTCAGTTGGTGAACTAAAGAAGGGTTTGGATTTAGAAGAGTGTTACTAGAGGATGCTCCATAAACCTCTCTCCTTATTTGTTAGTAAACCTTTTCAAAGTCTGAAAGACTCCGATAAAGAGTTGTTTGAAATTCGTGTTTGGTAAACTCTACTAGAACCTTCCTCCCATGGAGTTGCCAGGTGAAAAATAAATCAAAGTGTAAACTTGGATACAATTCACCAAAATAAAGTTGAAGCTAAAACTTGGATAAACTAGGGAATAGACCTTGTCCCCGACAATGGCGTCAAAAATGTTATCTCTCGGATTCTCCCTAGATTAAAAGTCAAAACCTCTCCAAGGGGAAAACCTAAGGACACGAATAGGTAGACTACCCATTGTCACATCAACGATGTTGCCTCTACACTTCTAGGTTAGGGTCACTAACCTAAGGGGAGAATCCCATATGTCAATCTAAGTCCTATCATTGTAAATAAGGAAGGGTGAGGACAAGGACTAGTGCTAACTCGATCTTGAATTCTCTAAAGGTTTGATTCACTGAAACAAGAGAAGATAATATCATATGACATTCATTTACAATCTATGATTCACAACAACCCAAACAACAAAAAATGAAGTGTCGTTAGGCTAGTTCATATGTATCAAAAAATTTATTCATTAAGTGTAATCCTTCCATGGCCATTCAAGTGCTTATCATGCATTTAAGATTTCTTTAGTGATCAATTAGACTCATGTGATTTTGAAACAACCATATTCTAGGAAAGACCCAAAAATAGAAAAAATGGCTTTCATCAAGGGTGTGCCATATACTACAACCTTCAGATATACCTGTAGGTTCAGACACCCATGGTACTAGAGAGTAATCTCCTTGAATGTTGTTTTCAGTGCAGTGTAGAAGTCTGGCGGCCGAAAGGTTGGTTTCAGGATACCTAATGAGACTTCCGATATAAATGAAGGTACATGGAAGTAAAACTCTAAGTTCAAGTGTTTTCTAATGCAATACTACTCGAGAAGGTACCAACAAGGGTTACACTACTTGCAATTTATCAGTGATTTAAAGTATCAAATGTTTGGTTTACTAAGCATGTATTTAAATCAAAATGTATTAATGAACAAAGCTCCAAGCGTAATATCGATATGGTTCACTCAAAATTCCAAAGTTACTTTTCAAAGAAAAGGGAGAATATGATCATTTAAATACATACCATATCACTTTATCATCGAATGCCCATAATCAAAGTAGGAGAATATTCCACATTTCATTTTACACTTTTTAATCACCAAGGCATTTAAGCATTCACTCATTAACAATACGAACGGTAAGGTTTTAAATTTTAAAGGGGTCCATTTTCCCACACCATTAAAGTGAATTATAAAAGAATAATTTTTTAATAAAAATCCTCAATATGTCAAATCTACACACTTAAGTTCGACCCTTGAAAATTTATTTAAATGCAACTTTGCAAAAAATAAATAATCGTGATGTATCACCAAGTGACTAAATCAATTAATATTCAAATTTGACCCATCACTGATGTAAAGGATAGGTTATGCAAATAAATATCGATCGGCGTGGGTCTTTGATCCGTTGAGTGTAGGGATGATTTTAGGGCTAAATTTCTCTCATGGGCTAATTTTCCATGTTTTTTCCAAAAGCGAGATTCACTATTTTAAAAATGATTCGCCCAAATTCTATAAAATAAAATTATTTTACCTTAAAAATCGCTAGAATTTTATAAAAACTATATAAAATACTTATAAATTTGAATATTTTTACAAAAATATCGCCAAACATTTATAGTTGACATATGAAGGTTTAGTAAGATTTGCCAAGGATTCTACATTTTAAAATAAATTTCCATCCTTAAAATCATCCCTGGTCGAGTGAAGGCGTTGACTCAAGGGTTTTGAATGAAGAATCGCAGGGTGTGAAAATAAAAAATACTCTACTTCTATCATTTGGATCTTTGGCCAGGAAATTGAATTTATGAGAGTGTTAGTTTATTTCAGATAAGAGGTATTGCAGGTTGCGACTTTATTTCCTCATCATATAAATCAAAGGTGGGTCAAGGAAAACATAGCAGGTCGAGGGCAAGCAAGGGGATCAGATCTCATTATTTTGCTGCCAAATTCGATGGAAAAAGGAAGTGCATGACCCCTTTACACATAGATCGGACTATAGCAAGTAGAAAGGTCACAATTTTCCTCATGAACCAGTTTGAGGGTAGGTCGAGGACAATACACAAGTCGAGTGGAAAGATGGCAGGGTCACGACTTCTTAAGCAAGGGGAATGAATCAGGGCGTCTTCCCTCACCATAGGTTGGGGGAAAGCACCAGATCTGGGTGGTTAGGGCCTCTGCTAAAGGGGTTAAATACATAATTAGAAAACAACCTAGAACATGCTACTATTCAATGAAAATTCAAATATAATGAAATGAAATCCTAGGATCTTCCATTCAAATATATCTAAAGTAACAAAGAAAGCATAAGTCGAATGCTAGAGTTACCTTCTAACTCTCCAGTATATTCTTTGACATGTCTCACTTTCGCTTCAGCATAAAAGAACTAAGCCACCTTCCATTCAAGCAAATCATAACCCAAGAAATAATAGACAATAGCCTTAAGAAAAATTCTTCCTTTATTCCCCATTAAATTTCCACCAGTTTACAAATGAGAGGTCCTCCTCTTTTATAGATGACGAGGAGGTCTAAAACCACTTTTATAAAACCATGGTAAGAAAAATAATTCCATGGGTAGAATCAAAACCATGAGAAAAATGTTAATTTAGATGCACTCTTACAAATAGAAATATGATTTTGTCTATTTTTCATAGTGCATACCCTTTGGGAAAGTGCCAAAGTGGACAAAAAATCCCATCATGCCACTTTTTTGATGGAAAAAGTCATGTGCCAAGTCAAAATTCTCCCTTTGACTTCAGTGGTAAATTAGGCATGTCCTCAAATAGGAAGAGGGGGCTACACATATCAAATAATACTCCAATGTGTAATAATTACCTAAGACGATGGGTTTATCCCACTAGGGCATCATTAATTTGTAGTTTCCAACTTGTAATATCCTATTAAGGATAACAATTAAATTAATGTTGACACTTGCCTAAGTTTTACCTAGGGAAACATTATTAATTGTTTTAAAAGAGTCCATTCCTAGGGAAAACCCACATTTCCTAAATTTTCAAGTAAAAGATATACAATTGATGAAATTAACGACGAAAAGAGAAAAGGGGAATGATCATGTGATGTTCCTCAAATTTGTAGACATGTGTAAGTCAATCTTCGTGCTTCTAGCTTTATTTTAGCTAGGCATTTCTTTTTTTTACAATAGTCTTCCTAAGGGAGCCTTACTACTTTGGTCTGCACACACTTCCCCTTTCTTTTCTTTTCTTTTGGCAATTTTTTCTAAGTCCTTTTTTCTTTAGATAAGTATTACGCTCTTAGGACTTTGAAAGAGGGGGCGGGGGGACCATAGTGAATTAGTTGTACTTTGTTTTCTTTGCTCTTCACTTCTTTAGCCTTTATTTCTTTATTTGATTTAGGCTTTCAACTTTGACCTCTACTTTTTACCTTTGAGAAAACATACATAATGGGATGTCATTTTTTAAATGTGGATGGATATGAATGATACTTAGGGAGATGAAAAATGATTATATATGGTTAAGATATGGAATGCATTATCCAGTATGAATGCCTAGTAATATGAGTAATCTTAGTGTGGACACACTTCTAACAAATAAGATGTTTCTCATGGTAATACAACACAACTGGTAAGATTTTGTATGTGTAACATCTCGTTCTACTGAGAAAACTTTTATTGACTTATTCTTTGAGGAAACTTACGTGCAAGTGATCCGGTTATGGTACATTATGATTTCGTTCTGATTATGAGTTATATATGATGCTGATGATGATGTATTGTGACTTATTATTATTTTGATGTATATGTATTGGCAGATGCTATTGATGAGTTTCCTGAGTGTGCAAGACACATGACATGTTATGGATGTTGATGGCATCGATGGAATTCCTTGGACTCTGGATTGATTCAAGGAGTGGATTGTATTTTGTTTGAGTATTTCATTTTACACACATGTGACATATGATTGATTACAATATGATTTATGTATATGGATTATTGACACTGTTTTTGTCAGTGGATGTAGACTTGAGGATGCTTGCTAATCCGACTCACATAAGGAGTAAAGAGGTCATGCACAAAAACCATGCATTTGAGGGAGGTGTGGAAGCATCCCTATCACAGCCTACTGACACTCCTGTTGTGATCTGAACTGTAGGTTAATGATTACCTAGTTAAGGAGGTCCACGATGTCATGAGGGAAAACTGAGATAGTCGCTCATGAAGATTTCTAAGGGGCGTGCAATAAGGAAGAATCCTTATTCCTTAGAATCCCTTAGTCTCTCACAAAATCGATCGAGTGGAGTGTTGACTCCAAGGGTTGGACAAACATCCAAAAACCAGTCAAAAGTGAGTGGCACCCTTGGAGCACGAAGATGCGTCTTGAAGCACACGCTACGTAATTAGAAAAAAAAAACTTGAGTCAATAAATCAAGGTGGCCTAGAAAATTTTGAAATGCTTAGATCTTGTTAGAATAAAATAATTAACTAGCTAGTAAATTAAATTAGAAAACTAACAAGATTCTAAGACTAAGTCTAAGTCTAAATTTAAATAAAGGACTAAAAAATTATGACATAAATTAAAAGATTTGAGATGTAATCAAACTCTAGGAAAAAGGGGAATAAAATTTAAAGGTTGGAAAAATTGCACATGTGTGCATGAATATAATAAAAAAATATTTTATAAATAGAAATAAATAAAAACATGAGAGAATAGGTCTACACATAAAATAACATCTTGAGTCAAACTACTACTATGTCTAGCTAAAAGAAGACTCCTAATCAAACTCTAACTAAGATCTAGTTAGAAGACACTCATTAAATGAGAATTTGGGAAACAAAGGGACAACTAAGAGCAAATATAAGAACACATTGGGGAATGTGAGGAAAAATTGGGTTTTTAAATAAAATAAAAATGGTAATTACTTATGCAACTTGGGGAGAGTGTGACAAATGTGTGGATGAATAATCATAATTAAATTAATCTAAAAAGTTAATTGTTTGTGCATGAGGAGATGTGTCAGTGGAGAAATTTCTATAAACAAAATGCTGTAGAAGGGAAATGGAGCTCACTTTTTCATAGTATTGTTATGCTGACAAAATTTGATTTGACTTTGTTTTACTTGTGAGAGTTGGGATTTCAAGCTTGAGAAAGAGTGGAAGCTCTTCCTTATGAGGCAAGCTTGGAGCTATTGTTTTATGGTTTTTTTGTGCTTGGCACCTTTGCAGCTCGGGGGGGATAAGGGGGAAGAAGAGTACCCCTAGCCTTGGTTGGGAGGTACCGGTGAAATTGTGATGTTATCAAGCAACAAGGACAGAAAGCGAGGCTCAAGATTGAGTTGGATAAATCATCTACAACTAGTTAGGTACTCAATTGTTCAATAATATTATTGTAAAATTATTGATAGTATATTATGTTCCTAAAGAATTGATGAATCAGGCAAGTGAATTTATGAAATTGATATCTGTATAAGATTTCTATTTCTGAACGATTAGATTACAATTTTGTGATGTACTTACTTAAGGGCTTCATAAACAACTATTGCACCAAATTATTAAACCTAAAAAAATATATGAGTCATTTATCTATCATTGTGATGCCATATTACTTATAAATAGACATGTTCTTTTTCGATCTCTGCTTTGGGGCTAATCCTAGAATTTAAATGATTAAATCGAATCATTTTTATAGATTTTTCTATTACTACGCAGCCATGTATTAAAACCTAAGTTTAGATATTAAATCCTCATTTTAAGTTGAACATCGTATGAGATTTATGCAAAAAGAATTCGGGTAAAATCGATATCTATCATTTTTTTTTTAGTAATGTCTACTTGTCAATCTATTTACTCATGGATTAAAATCGGGTTAGCTGTATCACCTTTAGAATATATCCTTAATTTTATTCGACTTGACAGTCATTTTCTTGTTGTTCAAATAAAAGGGACCCAATCTTGCCCAACATTTCTAAGTTAATTATTGTTTTTATACTCTATAATTCCGTAAAGAACCTTTGAGTTTTTATATCCAAAACCGACATGTCGTATTTGTTTTACCCACTGTAAGAGCACACACTCTAGTCATCGCTGATGACTTGTTTGGGCTCAGAGTTCCTTCTCCTCTCTCTAGACGCACTGGAAGTCTCATTTCAGTTTGATATTTGATTCAGTTATTATTTTGAAAGCATTACGATTTTGTTGACCCGTCGCTTCCTTGTGAACTCTGTTCAAGTTTTGTAGAGTCACCTAGATTATCGACGTATTCAAATTATTACAGAATGGAGAGAGTTAATACCATTGGTTTCTCAAGTCGAGTATTATAACTCAGACTTTAGTTAACCAAGGAACGGATATTCTCCTCTTAGGAACATCTTGATTGGTTACGAAGTATAGATTGTAGTTGAGAATTCTCACACACTTGAGGTCAATATGTTCGTTAATTTCATGATTGATCCCCAATCATGATTGAGCTCACAAGAAATTATTCTTCTTGTATGACTCATACTCCACTAGAGGGGATCTTGATGGAGGATGAAGATCTCGATGGAGGATGAAGTCAATGCCCTCATGGGAGAAGCAAATGAGGCCATCTGGAGACAAGTGGGTCTCTTCACTACGAAAAACATGGCAGGGTTTAATGGAGACTTTAGTGCGCTTAGGGAAGCAGTTAAGTTAAAATTATCGTCGTCAACTACGGATGTTGGCCAGTGTTATTCTAGATTTTCATTGCCTAAGAATGTTCAAGGTCCGACTACTTGCGCTCCTATGAATAATGGAGTGAAAGGATTTGTGAATCCCAGAGAGGATGCAAGTGTGAAGTTGAGAGGTAAGGGAGGAGTGGTGGGGGTAGCTGCTAGAGATAGTTTTATAGGAGTTAAGAAGAGACTAGGCTCCCGTCAGTACAAACATTGGGTACCAAACCACACCAAGCACAAACTGATGTTGGGTGAGGACATTGGGTTGGAGGACACGGTGAGCCTTGCACTATTTACACTGGTAGGGAGGTTCTCCTACAATAACAGGTGTAAATTGCCGCTTGAAGATTGGGTAATAGTATTTTGGAAGCCATTGCTGGATTATAACCTAGTTTTCTTTTACCTAACGAAAGGGTGGTTTGGGTTCAAGTTTAAGAGGTTAGAAGACACAGAGTAGATTTTGGGAAGAGCCTGGACCTACGACATAGGTAGTTTGATGGTTAAAAGGTGGTGGGTGAGTTTTGGCCCTACACAAGATTACTTCAGGTTCTGTCACTTCTAGGTGCTATTGTCAGGATTGCCTCTGCATTTTTGGCACACAAAGGAGTTGGAAGCTACAGGCAATAATCTCGGGAATTTTATAAGTGCCGACCTTGGAGCTCTAAAAGCTAATGATAAAAGGATCTGCAGAGTCCTCATGGAAATAGACATACACTCCGATTTATTAGAAACTTTAGAGATTGGCTGGTGTGGTCACCATATTTCCCATCCCCTGGATTACTTAGGCATCCCTTTCATATGCTCTAAGTGTCGAAAGACGGGTCATTTGTGGTGGGATTGTCTGGGTTTACAGGATGAGGATATTTTGGAGGGTACTATGTTGGATAGATCGACTCGGGTTGATTCACCAGATATTGAGTCGACTAGATTTAGTCCTCGCGACTTCGAATTTGAGGACTCGCCTCTGCCAGAGACAACTGAGACCATTACGAGTAAGTTAAAAACTATTTGTCCCACTCTTTTCATTCATTAACTGTCTTGGAAAGAAATTTTTTGGATGAGTCTAGTTTCTTTGAATTTTGAACTGGTAAGTCAGCCTCAACTACCCTCCCTTGTCTGGTTGTGAAGTCAGTAGAATCTTTAGTTAACAACCCTATTGTTATTACCACCTCAATGTCTGTGGGGATTGGGCTGGCCTAGGAGGAGCCACTTAACAGTTCTTTGGAGTGAAGCTATACTGTGGATGGCTGAAATTCTAGGGACTTACTTGTGAGGAGTGACTGTGAACCCTCGAAACCTCCGGGAAAGGAATCCAGTAGACCGTCTTTTGATACAAAGGACAACTTACTGTCAGGCTGTCAGGAATCTGAGTTGGGGGATAGAGATTTAGGGACTATTCTTGAGTCACTTATCCCATCTATCATAGAGGTGCAGAGTCTTATAATTATTCCTACTTACAAAGGGAGATTAGTATACCTCAGACCTGATCCTGATGGAGGAGTGGAAACGTCCCTGATTAAGACTAGAAGTGTGAGGAAAAAGAAGGACTCTCTAAGACACATTTCATAGGGGCCACACTTGCTGATTATTAATGAATTAGGGGCTCTTAGAGGCCTAAAAGACCTATAAAGAGAGAAGATATGATCTTTCTCTCCCTGAACATTAGAGGGGTGGGGGGAACCCTGAAATCTACCTCCCTTTGAAGATTTCTTCAGAGGACTAGACCAGATATCATTTTCCTGCAAGAAAATATGGTTGAGGAACACAAATATTGTGTGATTATTCTTACTCTGCATCCTTCTTGGCTTACTTGTGATATCAATTCTGTTGAGACTTTGGGAGGGCTAATTTTCTCTTGGGATCCGAACATTTTTTACATTGTCCCTTATGTATGTTGTGGTGGAATTTTTCTTACAAGAATGTGCTTGGATCTAAATAAACCAGTGTCATTGATTAATGTATATGTCCCTTTCTCGAAGAGGAAATATTTCTGGGAAAAGTTGGCGACTAGTGGAATTCTTGACTGCATGAATCTTATTTTGGCTGGGGATTTAAATCTTACATGTGGAGTTGGAGAGATGTGGGGAGAGGCTACTCATTTATATTCGCTATCATCATTTTTTACCAAGCTCTTTGATAACGATGGTTTAATAGATGTACTCTCGAATGCGGTGGTGCCAACCTGGAGGAATGGTCATAGCAGTGATGCCAGTATATCAAAAAGACTGGATCGAGTATTAGTGACTGAAGATTTGTTAGTAGGGTCCTGCACATATAAATCATGGGTTGATTATCCTTACTTTTATGATCATGCACTGGTTCTTTTGAGGATAGACATGTTCTCTTTTCTGAAGGAATATCCTTTCAAGTTCAATGCTAGGTGGTTATCTAAACCGAAGGTCTCAAATATAGTTACATATGTTTGGAAAGATACAAATTATCAGATCGAAAGGGATGTACAACAAAGATTCGTAAATAATATGAAAGCTCTAAAGAATCAATTGAAAACATGGTCCAAAGAACACATTAGAGTTCAGGAAGAAAATTTAATGCGCCTTGAAGATTTGTTGACTGGTTTTCTATTACAAGAGGCTCGGGAGCTCAACTCTAGTGTTAGAGAGAATAATATCAAGCTTCCGGAGACAGAGCGGAACAAAATACTTAGAGAAGAAGAGGAAAAATGGAGACTTAGGAGCAGAGTGGTGTGGTTAAAGTGTGGAGACAAAAACAATAATTTTTTCATAACTTTGCTAGTTATAGGAGGAACAAAAAACAAATTTGGGAGAAACGTGATGAAGAAGGTCAATTACACATTGGTGTGGAGGTCATAAAGTCTGAAGTTGTTAAATTTTTTAAACCATTTTATGGAAAGGTGGAAGAGGAGTATAGAACATATCAGGTTAATACAACTGGACTCTTCGGCTGTTTGGTAAATGTTGAGGACACAAAGCATCTAAAAAGACCGTGCACTAAGTAGGATCTATGGGAGGTTCTTAAAGCTTTCTCCAAAGATAAAATCCTGAGACCTGATGGATGGACCATGGAGTTCTATCTTCATTTCTTTGAGCTAATGGGAGATGACTTGTTGGATTTGGTGGAGGACTCAAGGCTTCGGGGAGCAGTTACAAATTCATTAAATGCCACTTTATTAGTGTTGATTCCAAAGGTAATAATCCTAGATCCTTCGGGGGTTACAGACTGATAGCCTTGTGCAATATCTGCTACAAATTGATTACAAAGATAATAGAAAATAGGATCAAACCTATCTTGTCTCGATCGTTGTCGGAGGAATAATTAGGCTTTCTCAAAGGTAGACAGATTTTGGATGCGATTGGTACAGCTCAGGAGTGGCTCCATAGTATAAATGTTAACAAGTCTAAATCTGTGATTCTGAAGTTAGATCTTAATAAATCCTACGACTGTATAAATTGGGACTTCTTATGCTTGATCCTACTCCAATTGGGTTTTAGCATTATTTTTACTAACTGGACCTTAGGCTGTGTGACTAGTGATAATTTCACAGTCTTGATTAATGGGAAGACTTCTCAGATGTTAAGAAGAGGGTTGCACCAGGGTTTTCCATTATCGCCCTTGTTATTTATTCTTGTTATGGAAGGTCTTAGTCATTTAATGAAGAAATGAATGGGTGAAGGGAAGCTTTTAGGGGTTAAGGTTTCAAGACTTCTAAAGATTTTGCATCTGTTTTTTGTTGATGATGTTTTAATTATGTCAAAGGCATCAGTCGAAGAGTGGATTGATATCAAAAGTATTTTAACAACTTTCTGGAGAGCCTCGGGTATGAGTATAAATTGGTAAAAATCTATCTTTTATCATTCTGGAATCCTTGGTGATGCTCTAGATAGATTAAAGGTACTTTTCCCTCATGGTTTTGAGGAATTCTCTAAAGGATTCTGGTACCTTGGTTATTATTTAAAGGCGGATTGGCGATGGCTTCTAACAAAATTTGAAGAAAATATTGGATGGTGGTGCAATAGATGGTTATCTCTGGGGGACGTTTTACTCTTGTAAAATCTATGCTTGAGGGTCAGGCAGTATACTGGATGGCTTTGACAGCCATACCAAATTATATTTTACACAAAATTTGTAGCTTGATGTTTAAATTTCTGTGGTCTGGTATTGAGGGAAGGAAACAAATTCACTTGTGCAGTTGGATTCATTTATCAAGGCCAAAGCATCTCGACGGTTGGGGTATTCGAAATATTCACCTTTTTAACAGGGCACTGGCTACAAATTCATTATGGTATGTTTTAACAAAGGATGGTGTTTGGAGTAAAATTGCCAATGATAAGTATATTCCATATTCCTCCACAATCACTTGGTTTTGGGAAGATTCTTCTTATAATTCGTTGGCGTCTCAGACCTGGAAAAGCCTGCTTCAATCATTATTTTTATTAACTCATTAGCTTGGGTGGAGAACTGGTTCTGGTCATAGTGTTCAGGTCAGCCTAGATTGCATTATGGGTTTGGGGCATTCATCATTCTTATCCAGTCAACTGTGAGCTGAAGTGAGAAGGAACTCGGTGTTATATCTCTATCAAGCGAGAGGACTTGATAGGGCGGGAATTACTAGTTCTTACTGGAAGTCGGGTGAAGACCTTGGCTTGGTCGGGAACTTAGCAAAGGAGTGGGAGGCCTATCAGAAAGCTCTTTGTTATGATGGGATTCAATTACGAAACAAAAGTGATGAGCTAATCGGGGTGGGTGGTGATTCCTCAAGTAGAATATCTGCAAAAAACATTTATCTGCCTCTTGAAAAAACTTATTGGCCCAATCCTGTTGGGGGTTGGTGCATGAATTTTTGGAAGTGGGATCTTAGTGCAAAGATAAATCTCTTCCTATGGTTATCACTGGAGAATAGGATTCTCACCTGAGATAACCTATAGAGGAAGGGGTGGCAAGGGCCTAATATCTGTGTTTTATGTCTTAATGAAGCTGAGTTAGTGCACCATCTATTTGTTACTTGTCGCTTTAGTCGGGAGGCTTGGAACCAATTATACTCAGCGCTTAATTTCCAGACTGTTTGGGAAGGAGACTGTCTCAACTCCAACTATGAGAGTTGGATTAGGAAGGAAACATCCTTCTTAGCTCTTCTATATATTGTTTTCTAGTTCTTATGGTTGGAGAGGAAACGGGTCACATTTGAAGGACACAAAGCATCGGTTATTTCAGTGACTACAAAGGTTAAATATTTGTTGCCTCCAGTGGAGGTAACCAAAAATGTCAAGGTGCATCCCATCCAGCTACCTCATCTGGTGAACTCAAATGTTTGTTGGTTCGATGGGGCTACACTTTCCAGCACTCTTAGGTGTGGGGAAGGAGGTTTAATTAAGATCATCGATCATTATGTCATCAAGTGGACTTTAAATTGTGGTCAGGGGACTAATACGAGAGCATAATTGTTAGGTGTTTGGGTGTCTCTTTATCTTGCGCAACAGCTCAACCTTGAAATGATCTAGGTCATTGGATATTCAAAGATTATCATCGAATGGCTGAAGGATAGAGGCAAACTACAGGTTGTCTACTTGATGGGATGGATGGATGGCATAAATTTGATGAAATCTACGTTTAAATAAATACTTTTCACTCATGTATATAGGGAACTAAATATGGAGGCAGATACACTTTTAAAATTGGCTCTCACCAAAACTGAAGGAAAGCTTGTTTATAGCAGCTGGGTAGAGGGAAATGATGGGCCATCTATCACTATCAATATTTTTTAACTCTAGTTATTTTCTTTCTAAAGTATTGACTATCCTTTGGTGATAGCAGTATTGTGGAAGGAAAATTTGGTTTTTTGTATTTTGTCATTGTCGGGGGTCTTTATATACCCATGTAGTAAAGTTTTATGTATGGTGTATCTTAGAAAATGTCCTAGTATTCGAGAAGCTAGAAGTGGCCAGTGGACCCTGAAATATCAGTGTTATCTGTAATGTGAACTCATATATATATATATATATATATATATATATATATATATATATATATATATAAAGGGAAATTTTCTTGTTGGAAAAAAAAGGAGCCTTAATTTACGTGGCACTGTATTTGGTAAAAGTATTACTTGATGAATTCTAATAATTTGATCTTGAATTGGATTGAAAACTTGTTAAGTATTCCCTTGTATGTATGGTTGTTACACATAAAGATTATAATTATGTTGGTCATATAAATTATATAAAGGTTTAACAAATTGAAAAGAAATTAAGCCAGAATAAGCATTTAGATAAGTATAGTAGAGTGGTATAATTGAATTTGTAACTAAATGGTTTTTCATATAGTATATTGTATTTATATTGAATTTATACTAGTATTGGCTTACCTTGTTAAGATGACAATAAAATTGCTTCCTTTTTGGCTTAATTCTTAGTCAAAACTTTTGTCTAAGTTACTTAACAAAATATAAATAGAATTGAACCTTGTGTTAAATTGGAGTTACAATCATGTAGTGCTCTATTAGAGGTTCTTAAGAGAAGTTTGTTACTATGGTATCATTAAAGTTATTGTTAGTTCGCAAAGTCACATAGACTTGATCACTGCAGATAAAATTACACTTTTGGATATCTCTATGGTTAGGCTTAATGAGTGATAGTCATGAAATTCTCTTGAAAAGATAAATAAAGAATTATTGTTATTGTGTGAAGATACACCTTCTTGTAATAATTATTAACTACTATTACATATATATTTAGATCGATTTTTGTTGGTTTCAGAATAATAGAAGCTCTTGATAAAATGATAATTAGCTAACGAACTTAGTTCAAATTTAGTACTTCATGTAAATTGATGATTGTAGTCTTGAATTGCGTAATATAAAGTTGGATTTATGGGATTTAGATACCTCCTTGTTCCTCAGAACAGTCACCAGTCCTGATACCTTAAAAGGTCAAAATCAATCAGATGAATCATGGACTTGAGCATTGATTATGTGTCTTGTGTTAGCACTCTCTAAATTTGTTTCGCTGATAAAACAAATGACATAGGTAACCTACAAACCACTTTAGAGATGGGTAATAGCCTGCTCAACTCATAGAGTGTTGTCTCCTATCAATTGGTGTTTAATAGATGAGTTTTCTTTAGCAAATCATTGGCTAGACTTTGTTACTTTGAAGGGTTTTATATAATTTTGCTGGCAAGGAAGGGAAGGGACACTTAGGGCTATGGAGTCAAACTTATGAAAATGAATGGAAGCATTGACTGGTCGGTAGAAATATCTAGAGGATAAAGGCTAAATGAGGCGATAAATCTGAGTTATAAATTGTAATTTGCAGAGTGTAAGAAGAAAGGAAAAACATATAAATGTATCAGAGCATTAAATAAATGAATTCTGACTTAGTTAGGAAGAACTTAGCATAGTTTAAATTGATTAAGCCAAGAGCATCATAGGATGAATTCTGGGTTTTAAAAAAATCCAATTTAAACAAAAGAAAGTGCAAATGAAATCATAAATACAAGAAATGCATACAAAGGGAGAAGACAAAACTCAGACCACTACCATTAGAATATTTTCATGGAAACTTCAATACATCTTCATGTGTATTCTATTCAGCTTCATAAAATTACATTCAAGTTCTGTTGGCGTTCGGAAGTCACTCCTGGATTGCTAGCAGGAGCAGAGCCCGACGCCCATCAGTTTTAATGTCACGATTTGTTTAAAAGGGTGATCAGAAGGAAGGAAACTCAAAACAGTATCGTATCAACTCAGAAACCAGACCAGGCATGCATGAACGAATGAGGTCTTGATAAACTCCAAACAGTGAGTCGTAGTAAAAGGGTGAGCAGGTGGAAGACTTATGCAAGAAAGCGCAGTGGTCCACAATAAACATCAGGTTCATCACAGACTAGAGAAGAAGTGCATTCAAACGCAAAATCCTTTTACATTCAAACAAAAAAACCAGAGAGTACAAGGATGCCACCACAAATCCTTTATCATAGCATAACTGCAACAATCCACGTGAATCCTTCACT
>JASDQU010587693.1:7134-18374 GCA_032191745.1 Picea mariana | reverse complement strand
AAGTTGATCAGGAACTTGTTGTACTCTAGGGCCTAACATTTACATGATTATAAAAACTAAACAATTGACCACCCTATGGACACATTTCCATACATTGAGACATCTAGGTACCCAACGGAAAATAATCTAAATACATGATATATTCAAGTGTCTTACATTATTTTCACCTTCCAATCTAACGACTTATGGTTCAACATTCTTGAAACAAACTTTCATCAAGGAACAACTAGAGGAGACAATACATGTAGCTAGATTTACCTTTTAGCTACAACACACTTCATGAAGTAAACTCACTAATGATTTTTTTTTTTTTACATTAAGAAGTTGTTGCCACACAAGGCTACAAAACATCAACTAGAGATAATAATGCATATGATCAAATTCATATACCTTCTTGTTTCTTTTTAGTTCACATATTTGGAGTGTTCATTTGCCTCTTTGACCTCTAGTACTTCAATGTCATTGTTCAATCATTCTCTTGAATTTTCAGATTCACCTATAATTTATTAAAATAGCTAATTCTAACAAAACTACTAAATTTCTATATTAAATTAGTTAAGCTCAATAAATTGGTTAACTACAATGAATTCTCAAAAAAAACTTTGGAAAATAACAAAACTTTTATGAGCACTATGAAGACCATAAATATACCATTCAAATTTTATAGTAGAATATTTTACAAACTTGTATGACTTAGTATGAAGACCATCAATTATGTTTTATGAACCTCTAATACTAGGCTTAATGATTAAGAACATGTGTTTCCTCCTAAAAAAATTACAAGTTCAAATACTGAAGAAGTAAAGTATATGAACTTAAAAATAAATTAGATTAAATTACATATAAGCCTTCCCTTTTAATCAATACCATATATCTTACACTCATTTTTTTTTTCCATTTTCAAACTTCAATGATTTGTAATCCCGTTGAATTTTATTGAACTTTGGAACTTTGAGGTGTAGAAGTTCTTTCTAAAATATAATACCAGAATTTCCAAATCCCATTGTACTCTTTTTCCAGAAAGAAAATTAACACAATTATATTATAGAATATAATTTTATACATTCGCTATATGAAATAGTCCAAATTTATGATCAACACTTGTAATCGACATTACAATCCCAAAGATACTTTCCAAATGACAGGAGATACAGTCTCCAGAACTGACAAAAAAGAATCTGACAACTCATGACTCAAAAAGAGTTATTACATCCAATACTAAGTTCCAAAAGGGTAAAGTACCAAAAACTATACAAAGACTCTGAGAAATTCATCAAAGAAGAGGATCATAAAGATACACACGATAAAAACCTCCATCATTAAATATGGATGATGTTTGAAGAATCGTCTCTTCCATCAATCCATTTATGGAGCATTAGATTTCCTTCAGGTTCTGAAAGTGCTCTTTTAGATTGATCATCTGCGGCTCTGTTGAACTCATGAAGAATGTGATTGAATTTTATATCAATAAAATTTTCCTTTAATATGATGATTCTCCTTTTCCAGCCTTCCAAAGCACAAACTCTGAGATTTCCTTTTTTACTTAACCAGTTGATAATAACCAAGGATTCACCAAAAACCTGAATCTTTTCAAGGTCAAGATACTTTGTTAAATGTAAAGTTGCCCAGGCTCCCATTAATTCCTCCTTTGTGTTTGTACCCTGACCACGGTTCACATACCACTTATATGTCAAAGATGCAGATAGTTTTATAAACCCTCCCGCTTCGCAACATCTTCCATCCCCTTGGGCCGCTCCATCAAAAAAGGCTATAGGATAGTCAATAGTATCGGAGTTCATGCAAGTAACAAAACAAGTTTTTTTATGCTTTATAGCCGACTTGTGATAGTTGCTCAGTGTTTTAATAGCGATAGTTGTGACTGATGACTCATTTCCCTCAAAAACGGCCTCATTCCTAGCAATCCAAATGTTCCAACAAGCTAAAGCTGTTAGATTTGGGCTACTTTGCCTCTATCCAATAAATAAAACACTCACATAGATTATTCCCACTCCAGCAATGTACAAAATTTGTATGCTGCTTTAAAGTTTTCCAAACTACCCTTGTAAATGAACAGGTTATGAACAGATAAGTACTATCCTCCATCTCCTTTTTACACAGAATACACCTTCCTGGCCCGCTCCAACCCCTATGAAAGAGATTTTCCCAAGTCACTATTTTATTATTAACAACCAGCCAAAGAAAAAGTTTGATCTTTAGTGAAATATCCCATTTCCACATTTGAATCTTCCAGCAATTGATCAATGGAAGATTTTGTGTTGATTGAATAACCTCATAAATATTCTTAACCGAAATAACACCCGATGAGTCCCCCTGTCGAGAACAGTTCATCTTTATCACCCGTGAGTATCACTCTAGCTACCTTTAATTCCCGACAGAATTGTCACCATTCAATGGATAGTTTCCCTGACAATCCCAACTCACTGTTATCTTTCCAACTGGATAATAAAGAGTTCTGTCCTTCTTGATACCAAACCTTTGCTAATAAGGAGATATTTTTTTGTTTAAGAGCTTCTATAAGATTAGAGGATAGATAGAAGAAGGGCCCAAGACCCAGGATACTGTCCCTACCCAACGACACATTTAGTCCCGATCCGGGCTTCCAAGAGACAAAAAAATATTCCTCACTTTTGTCGACAAGATATTCAAAAGCATACGTCCAATATCTACTTCTCTTTCCAGCTGTAAATGCCTTGATTTTTCTTCCGAGCGTCGATCAATCATGCCGCAATACTTATCCATGCACTTTTTCCGTCTTCCACATGTTTCTACGAAATGAATTCAAGCAGGGCGGTGTTCGGTTCGCGGGAAATGAATCCACCAACCACAGCGGAAGCCACTTGGACAACCACATACCTATTTTGTGTTGAATATAATGTAACCTCAACAGGCTGACTGTACACTGCCAGCTGTCTTGGCCAGCTGTACTTTCTATTCTTGTCTTGCTTGAGCCTATTTAGCTCATCTATTTCCCATTGCATTGTACCTTCTTCAGAATTACTTCTTCATGTACTCGTTTTGTACTATTCTTCATATATTCTAATATACTGTTTTCTGTTCTATTCTTTTCTCTCTACATTTCTTGCTTCACAATTTATCATGGTATCATAGCTTCAGTAGTAAGCCTCTTCACACAGGCTGGAGAGCAACACGATCCTCACAGCGCAGAGCTTCACGGATCTTGAGAGCACGCGACACAGACTTTTCACAAGGCTTGGAGAGCTATCCGTAATACTCTCTAAAGATCGCCGTAAGAATCTCACGCAAGGTCGCAGAGCGTACTACGCTCGAAAGTTTCAAGGAGCGGAAACACGAGAAGGAATAAGAGAGTGAAGAAGAAGAAACTTTAAAGATTCTTGTACAATTTTCAAGAATCATTAAAGAATTCATGAAGAAGAGCTTAAGAAGGCAGAAACGTTGAAGATTTCACAGACATTTGTTCAAGTTCGTGGAAGATTGTTAAAGAAAGAAGAAGTGTTTAAAGAATTGCAGGAATTCTTCAAATCTGCAAAGATTGTAGCAGAGGACAGAGAACTCGTGAAATGCTTTCAAATCTTTGAAAGATTCATGAATCTTTCTTCCACAGGAGCAAAAAACGCATTTCATGTGCAAAGAATAGCCATTAAGGCCGTAAGATTCGTCCTGCGAATGGATCCAGAGCGAGAAACTCGTTCAGAAGGGACAAAGAGAGCGCGGAAAAGGCGAAAGAATTTCAGCCGTTAGATCTTGCACAGAGGACCGACAGTCGTTAGATCAACGAGAAAGCGCACGAGGTTTAGTCCTCTGGAGCGCACAGGAGAAATTTTTGACTTGTGAAGTCACGAAATCCCGACATCATCTGGACCGTCCATCAAGAAACACATGGCGAGATCTCGACATTTCGCTGACTCGCAAGGTGTAAAGGTCAGAAGACTGCCGTGAGAATTCACGAATCGCGAAATCACGAGTCATTCTAGACCGTTGGATTGAGATAGATCGTGAGTCGTCGATCTTATCCCATCGCAAAATCGGGGATCGGGAGTTGGACGAGCGAAGGAGACTGCTCTCCAAAACCCTGATACACGAAATCCCGACATCACAAATCATGAAATTTCGAGAGGATTGTGAGCCGTCCATCTCAGAGGACAGGTGGCAGCAGATCCAAGTGCCATTCACATTTCGGCATTTCGGAGTTCGGGATATCGGAGGTCTTGTTGACGAAAGACACTCCACGACGAAAGTTGCAAAATTGCGATTCACGAAATAGCGATAAGATCACAGCCGTCCATTTGTTCGGACACGTGGTGGACATCAAGGAAACCGTCGACGTTTCGGCAACCAGGGTTTTCAGTTGACAGAGAATTTGGAGTCGAAAGTCGCGAAATCGTGAAACGACGAGGACCGTCCATCGTAAGGGGACGCGTGGCAACAATCTAGGCCTTCGGGGAAAGTCCCGAAAAGAAAGGGCCATCGACATTTCGGGAATCGGATTTTCGAGAGTCGAGAGACCAAGAGGTCGCGCGTTTGAGTCGCGAAACCCCGAAAGGGACTGCGGTCATATCAGGAGAGGTCATGTGGACCAGTGGTATAGCCCAACGGGCTAATTGAAGTTAAATCTGTTTTCGACAAATCGACATTTCAGAGTTCGCGGTTCTGAAGAACGTCGCAAAGAGAGTTCAAGAGTCGCGAAATACCGATACGCGAATGTCCGAAATAATCTGAGTCATTGATCTCAAATCAATGAGGATCATTGATTTTTGAAGTCATTTTGCCATTTCGGTAAATCAGAGATCGGGGAATCGAGGAGTCATAAGAGCTCGTCATCAGGGTTCACGAAGTCCCGATTCGTGAGATCCCGATAAGATCTGGACCGTCAGATCACAGGAAGATCTGGACCGTTGAATTGTCCAAAGGCAAATTTCGCATTTTTGCAAATTGAAAAACAAAGAACCGGAAAATCCCATAGCGCTTTAGCATCAAGGCAAGTGGTCACATTGCACGGTGACTAAGGCCAAACTCAAGGCTGATAAGCTCTCTTCGGCCATCGACAAATCGACATTTCGACGATCGGAGATAAATACAAAATTTCCCTCTATTTTTTTTCTGAGACTTTTTTTTTTCAAAAAAAATATGTCATCTAGCAACTTAGGACCAACTCAGGGTCCGATTCTACTTGGAAAGAACTATGAGTTCTAGTCTCTTCGGATGAGATCCTTCTTGCAAGAACAAGAGTGCTGGGATCCAGTGGATCTTGGATATGTGGAAACAGATCCAGCCGCCCTTTCTACCATGACAAATCCGCAGAGAATTGCTTAGGCAGCACTGAGGAACAAAAAAAAATAAAGCTAAATTCTGGATTCAAAATTCTGTGGATGACTCGATTTTCTCGAAAATCACAGGTGCTAGTACTTCAAAATAGGCCCGGGACATTCTTAAATCTTCCTATCAAGGAAATGACAGGGTCAAAACAGTCAAACTGCAGACCTTGAGGACACAATTCGAGACTTTAAGAATGACAGATTTCGATAATGTGGATCAGTTCATGACCAGAGTCATGGGCATCGTGAACCAGATCAGATTGACTGGTGAAACCATCACTGATCAATGCATTGTTGAGAAAATCCTCAGAAGTTTACCCAAGAAATTCGAAATGGTTGTAACAACAATCCTTGAATCCAAGGATCTGTCAAGTTTTTCAACAGATGAATTAATTGGTTCTCTGGTGACACATGAGACCAGACTGCATCTCACAGATGAGTCAATCTCCAATGCTTTCAAAACTCTATTCTCCTTCAACAGAGGGAGAGGCAAAGGAAGAAGCAAAGGTCACCAAGGAAGAGGGAGCAATCAAAGTAACTCTCACTCCAGTGGAGGTAATAGACAACAGTATCCGAATCAAAATTCCCAAGGTCAAAGGCAACAACAACAAAATCAACATTAGAATTTCCAGCCTCAAAGAGGCAGAGGGAGAAGATCAAATGAGAAATCAAGCATACAATGCTATTACTGCAAAAAGTATGGGCACTATGAATTTGAATGCAGGAAGAAGTAAGCAGATCAGCTCTCAGGCAGATCACATGTGTCAAATCACACGGGAGAAAACTCAGGAGGTATGTTTTTTTCGTGCCACAAGACTGAAGAACAACCTAAAGATCTCTGGTTGTTGGACAATGGATGCAGCAATCACATGACAGGTAACAAAGAATTACTTTCATGCATTGATTCTTCAATCTCATCTAATATTACACTTGGAAATAATTACTTAGTCAAGGTTCAAGGAAAAGGAACTGTTCATATTCTTACTAAATAGAATGTAAAGAAAGACATAAACAATGTCTATCATGTACCAGATCTGAAACATAATTTGCTAAGTGTAGCACAACTCATTGAACATGGCTATAAGGTACTTTTTGAGGGAGAATCTTGCAAGATATATGACAAAATCCCAAGCAGAAAACTGATTTCTGAAATCCATATGACTCCAAATAGGATGTTTCCCCTTACCCTCAGAACTGCAAATCTGAGTCAACCATATGCACAAAGTGCATCAACCCTGAATGAAACTATGGTTTGGCATACAATATTTGGACATCTACCATTTCAGAGTCTAAGTCTTCTTCAGAAGCACTCCATGATCAAAGGTCTTCCTATTTTTAAAGAGCAAATTCCCCCATGTGAGTCTTGCATACTTGGAAAACATAAGAGAACTAGTTTTCCACAGTCATCAAATCAAGCTAAACAACATCTTGAACTTGTTCACATTGACCTATGTGGACCAATGCAAACAGAGTCAATAGGTGGTAGCTTTTACTTTCTAACGTTTATTGATGATTTCAGCAGAAAAATATGGATCTATTTTTTCAGACACAAGTCTGAAACTTTTGCAAAATTCAAAGAATTCAAGGCAGAAGCTGAAAAACAGAGTGGAAAATATATAAAAAAACTCAGGTCAGATGGAGGAGGAGAATACAACTCCAGAGAATTTGCAAATTTCTGCAAATCACAAGGCATTCTCATGCAAACAACAACCAGGTATACTCCACAACAGAATGGAGTGGCTGAAAGGAAAAATCAGACAATAATGAATATGGCAAGAACACTTCTCAAAGAGAAAAGTTTGTCAAATAGGTTTTGGGCTGAAGCAGTAGCATGCTCAGTTGATCTCCTGAATAGATCTCCAACCACCAGTCTAAAGGTGAAAGTCCCTCAAGAAGCATAGAGTGGGACAAAGCTCAATGTAGCGCATCTAAGGACATTCGGATGCATAGCATACGCTCACATACCTTCTGAATTAAGGAAGAAACTTGATGACAGAAGTGAGAAATGTATTTTCACTGGATATAGTGAAACATCTAAAGCTTACAGACTTTACAATCCAATCACCAAGAAACTAATTCCAAGTAGAGATGTAAAATTTCTAGAAAATCAATTCTGGAATGATTCAGAAAATCAACAAATGGACAGCCAAAATCCATTGTTACCAAGTTCTGAAAACGCAGAAAATTCAGAACAACAAGTACCTCAAAATATTCTTCCAAGATTGCAGGTACAAAGACAACCTGAAAATTCTCAGGATAATTCAACTTCCAGCAGAGAATCATTCTCTGAACCATAAAATCAGAGAATTTGAAGTTTGAGAGAAATCCATCAGCAGTTGGATGACTTTGAGCAACACAACCTTTTTGCCTTAATGTCATGTCAACCTACATCTTTTAAGGAAGCAGCTAAGGAGCCACATTGGGTTCAAGCCATGAACCAAGAAATGGACTCCATTGAGAAGAACAAGACATGGGATCTTGTTGATTTGCCAAGTCACAAGAAGAGTATTGGTGTCAAGTGGGTTTACAAAACTAAACTCAATGAAAAAGGGCAGATCGAAAAACACAAGGCAAGACTTGTTGTCAAATGATTCTCACAACAACCAGGTACTGATTATGGTGAAACTTTTTCTCTAGTAGCGAGATTAGACATTGTAAGGACTCTATTGGCCATAGCAGCCCAACACAAATGGCAAGTATACCAGATGGATGTCAAGTCAGCATTTCTGAATGGTCTTTTAGAAGAAGAAGTTTATGTTGATCATCCACCTGGATTTGAAGTCCAAAAGCACCCAGCCAAAGTATATCGGTTGAAGAAAGCCTTGTATGGCTTAAAACAAGTTCCAAAAGCTTGGTACAGCAGAATTGACACTTATCTGATCAAAAGTGGTTTCAGCAGAAGTCAAAATGAGGCAACTCTTTACACCAAAACAGATCAACACGGTAAAATTTTGATTGTATGTTTATATGTTGATGACATAATTTATACGGAAAACCTTGAGTTAACAAATTTTAAACATGCCATGCAATCTGAGTTTGAGATGATAGATCTTGGCATAATAAAATATTTTTTAGGGATTGAGGTTGATCAATCAACCAAAGGCATTTTTGTCTGTCAGCAAGAGTATGCAGCAGACATCCTCAAAAGATTTCGCATGGAAGAATGCAATCCAGCAGAAACCCCCATACCACTAGGCACAAAATTGAGCAAGAACGATGAAGGCCCTACAGTGGACTCTACCCTGTACAAAAGTTTAGTAGGCAGTTTGTTGTATCTTACAACAACTAGGCTTGACATTATGTATGCAGCCAACCTTGTTTCCAGATTCATGGAATCCCCCAAAGATTCTCATTGGAAAATGACGAAACGAATCTTGAGATATGTTGCAGGAACTCTCAATTTCGGCTTATGGTACACTAAATCTGATAGTAATCAACTTTCTGGTTACATAGACAGTGATTTTGCAGGTAGCCTAGATGACAGGAAAAGCACATCTGGACATGTTTTTCAACTAGGCACGAACCTCATCTCATGGGCATCAAAGAAGCAGCCAATTGTTTCAATATCTTCTGCAGAGGCAGAGTATGTCGCTGTTACCTCAGCTTCTTGTCAAGCTGTGTGACTGAGAAGAATATTGAAAGATATGTCACATTCAGAAAATGATCCAACTTCTATTTTCTATGACAATACTTCAGCAATTGCTTTATCCAAAAATCATGTGTTTCACAATAAAAGCAAACACATTGACACTCGTTTTCATTTCACTTTCACATTGATGTGGACAACAACAAAAGTGCTTGATAGGTGATTGGAGAGGGCCATTTCCATCCCGGAATTGCAAATCCCACGTCGAGCATATTCACGTGCTACCACGAAGAATGGGTCCCTGGTAGAGAAGTGACAACAACAAAATGTTTGACAGGTGATTGGAGAGGGACATTCCCACCTCGAGCACATTCACGTGCTACCATGAAGAATGGATTCCTGGAATTTTTCCAGGTAGAGAAGTGAGGATATATTGCCTCTCCAATTGCACTGGTGCGGCCAGTATGAGAAGAAAAAAAAAAACATTATTATGCCTCGTTTTTTAATAGTACCAATGCTGGCCGCTTTTACTTGATGTTAATGTCGATACCAATAACTATCCATTCACCAGTCCAATAATAAAAGAACACAACATCCTCTCGCCTTCCTCTAGCCTTGACGCTGCTTCAATCTCCTCAATTTCAGGACCCTCTAACGAATCAAACAACAGTGACTCCACGATTATAACGAGCTTCACCAAATTCATCTCTTCCGACTAGAGGAACTCCATCTGAGGGCAGCAGCTGCCATTTTGAGCGAGCCTCAATAATAACAGTAAGAGAAGCATCTCATATAACCTTTGTTTTTCAGAACTCAGTAATACGTGAGAATTCTCACATCTTCCACTCACAGGCCGTTATTTTGAACTGGAACTCTCATTTCATCATCCGCCATCTCACTCGCAGATCCAGTTCTGAGCAACAGATTGATCTCATTCTCTTCAAACTTGCAATGTCATCACGCGTGGCTTTCTTTGCAGCTATCATTTTTTGTTTGTTTTTTAAATGGGGTCCAGACTCAAGTCCACTTATCTCAATTTGGCAGATCTCAACTGGTAAACAGACCAAGGGGTCTACTGGTCCTTCCTCATGGAAAATGCTCTTTTTACTGTTGCCACCCAGCCATGCAAGGAATCGTCCACCCTGTAAGAGATCTTATGTTGCCTCATCGATTCCCTTAATGACAGAGCTGGAGAGAGCAAAAAACTGACTTGAAYAGAAGGGTGGGCTGCTCTTTCTTTACAAAATCTAGATCTCTGCCATGGTTGTCATTGGAATGGAATGCCCATTTGGATGAGACGGGCTTCCATAAAAATTCCCGTGCCTGCTGATACAGATCGAATAGCCTTCTCATCCAGCTGCATCGAACCCACAATTTATCWTCGATCTCCTTTTGCAACAATTACTTTATTGTCATYAATTATCTGCTGAGGAAAGGTTTGGACCAATCTCCTGGTCCTTTCAAATAGCAGCTTTGGTCCTTTCAAATGGCCTCTTCGTTGGTCTACTCTACAAGCTSTGGGTCTCTCGGTAAATTCTTCTCTGGGTTCCTACGGAGGCTCCTTCATGCGCAACTACCTTCTATTAGCTTTTAAAAAACCGCCATAAAGAACAAACATCAAAGTTCAAACAACGACTGTCTTCCACCGTGTGCAGCTATATACGGTACCAGCGGCACGCCATGACCATTTACTCGCTCACAAGTCCATCATAACAGAATCCGGACTTTTGTTCTTGCTGGGCGAATCCCCATTAAATCAGCAACCATCCTCGGACTTCATTTCGTTCGTGGCAGCTCACTCTCACTCTAGGCCACGGCGGCTTCAACACATAGAAATGACAGCTCCTTCCTACACGCGGCCCTCTCTCCAGTGGCGGCTTGATTCCAAAAGGCAGCTCGACCTCTCTTCTGTGCAAGACAACGGCTCGTCTTCTTTGGCGGCTCCTTTACACGGACAGGGACTCGAGCCTTCACTTGTGAAACGGCGGCTCTCTCCGCACGGTTCTTCTGAAAGCAAGCGGCAGCTCGAATTCCTCTCACACGATCGTCTGTTGCGTCTTCGACAATCGGCAGATCCTAATCCTGATCTAGATAGCAATGGCGGCTGTGTACTCTGATTACAGAGGGCCAATTCCTCACAGCCTCTGGGACTTTTGCCTTTCTTAAGAACCTCAGTTCTGGTGCCTCGTCTTATTGTACAAATATTTCTACATAAGGTTTTGGTTTAAGATATATTAATATATAAAGTTTTGGTTTAAGGTAAATATACTATCTTAGCACACTAATAAGGTATTAGTTTAAGATATATTAATATATAATGTTTTGGTTTAAGTTAAATA
>JASDQU010587692.1:12785-32725 GCA_032191745.1 Picea mariana | reverse complement strand
TGGTGCTCCCCAAGGTGAGACACTTGGTCTGATATACTCTTTGTCCAACAATTCCTGTAATTGTATTTTTAATTCTGTTAGTTCTAGTAGACTCATCCGGTAAGGAACCTTTGAGATAGGGGCAGAACCGGGTAACAGATCTATGGACAATTCTATTTCCCTTCTAGGGGGTAATTCTGGTATCTCATCTACAAACATGTCTCTGAAATCATGTAGGAAAGCAAAGTCTTCCAACTTTGGCTTATCCTTCTCCTCTGCTAGACTCGTCACTTGGATGGCATAAACTTGACATCCTTTTCTCACACATTTCTTTAGTTGCATCGATGAAATTTGTCTGACTGATACCAGTTTTGGTATACCTTGGGTTGTCCTGGTGGTGCCGGAATCATCTTTATAGCTAAGTATCTTTGTATAAAAATTTAATATTGCTTTTTTTCGTTCCAACCAGTCCATCCCAATAATCATATCATAAGATCCTAGTGGTAGGATGTTCATATCGGTCCTTATAGTTTGACCATTTAGGTTGAACTCAAAATCCGAAATGTAGTCAATTACTTTCCTTTTTGTACCTGTCGCTAGTTGCACAAGCCATGATTTTGCGTGCTTCAGTCTCTTAAGTTTGTTTGACTCTACTAATTTCAGAGTAATATAGCTTAATGTTTCTCCAGGGTCAATTAAAACATAAATTCGAGTGTCTTAGATTTTACCTTCGACTTCCACCACTTAGGACTAGTGGTCAGCTTGTCGTCCGTCGAAGGCTGCATTTATCCAAGGTAGGATCTTGCCCATATATCCCACTATCAAGGCTTCTTGCAGGTTATGAATAGTAGTACTATTTGTTGACCTCAAACGTGGGCAATTTCTCCTGAGATGAGGTTCTCCACATTCCCAACACTTCAATGGCTTGCGGAAGTTGTCCCCAAAGCTCTTTGCTCCCAGGTTTGCTAGTTTCTTGTTGCCTTGAGCATTCGGAGGATTGGAGTGAAGATCCTTTCTTGGAAAACTCTTCGTTGTATTATGATAAGGAGATGGCTAGTATCCCTTCTTCGGTTGGTTCATTCGATCTTGTTTCTTGTCTTTCCAGGCTTTGGGAAACTCTACCCACTGTTTATATTGATCGCAGCACATCTGTGCTTTTTTGAATACTTCACTTAAGGATTTGGGGTTATCAAACTCAATCCTGTCCTTATAGGACTGTGGTAGACAACTTAGAAATCGCTGAATTTTTAGTTTATCCTCCCGGATGTATGGTACAAATATTAGCAGATCCAAAAATTTATTTATAAGATGCTCCATCGTCAACT
Source organism: Picea mariana (assembly GCA_032191745.1). Classification (NCBI taxonomy): domain Eukaryota; kingdom Viridiplantae; phylum Streptophyta; class Pinopsida; order Pinales; family Pinaceae; genus Picea; species Picea mariana. The sequence goes on along the minus strand of JASDQU010587692.1, from coordinate 31,421 downwards.
GTCTGAATCGTAACTCGTAAAATTCCTTCGTCTTTATTTCATAATAATTTTATGAAAGGTATTGTTTCTTAAAATACTTCTTAAATTCATACCATTCCAACTATCTCTCCTTTAGGCCCTTTGCCAATTTCAGATCTTGCAACCAAATACTAGCCTTCCCTTTCAGATTGTAGATGGCCATCCTGACCTTCATGTTGCTAGAATAGTTATAGATTTGGAAATAATTTTTTATGTCCAATAGCCATGCCTCTACTTCTTCTCCTGTTCTGGATTCCCTTTCAAAGGTAGCGGGTTTAATCTTTTTGAATTCTCCTTCAAGGTGGTCTACTTGTTTTCTTTTTCTGTCAGTTTTTGTTCTATCCTCAGCTGGAGGTGTTCCTTCAGATGAACTATTTCCTTTTTCTGTTTCTAGCCATGAGTTCTTGGAGTCTCTCTTGCTGACTTCTTCATCGTTATTATTGTCTTTTGGGATTTTCTTGGTCACTATACTGCGCAGCAGGACTTCGTTTATCTCCTGCTATTCTTGCTGTGCCTTCTTTAATTTTTCATTGTCGGCTTTAAATATTTGTAGCTCAACAATCAAGTTCCTCATTGTTTCCAACACTTCTGTGGGTGAGCTTCCGTCACTATTCTGCCTTGTATCTCTGGGAGGTCTTTGTTGTGGATTTTCTTCCATCTTGTTTTCTTCATTGTCTCGAGCTCCCATACTTATCCACCAAAACAGAGAAAGTTTTATGTTTGTAACCACACCATTTATTAGTTTTTTTTTTTGTTTTTTTTAAACAAAATATATACTAAGCACTATAGTGGTCCTATTCAGGCCCAGTGTTGTAAATTTCTCTCTGATACCATATATAATAAACCTCAAATTTATCATAAAAAAAAAATATTGTCTTAGGGACATTATCCTTTAAATTTTCATAAGATGGGTACTTACATCTCCTTCTGTCTTGGAGTGACCCTTTGACATATTATTTTAGCACAACGAGAAGTTTCAATGAAAAATAGGCCTTTTCCTAAACCCCTATATCATGCTATATAAATGTTGATACTTCGATTTATTTGCCCATACACAAGGATTGTATTTCCAGTTTCCTAATTAAGGGAGTCGGGCTGGAGTGGACTTTGCACGCACCATGTTATAACCCTGACATTAATTACCTATACTCTTACCTAGCTAAGTCGACATTAGGACCAAGGGCATACCAAGATGACTACGATTATTAAAGGTGAAATTAATGGTGGTAACAAAGCATTTCTCTATGATGTTACGTTTTTGTTACGATACGATTGGTGTCTTCCACCATAACGAACAGTTCCCGACTCATCCCGCTTAGGTCACTGCATAACTAACTAACTACCCCTCCTCGTTCTATTGGTGTAACGAGAGGAGAACTTCAGACAATTGAGGTGTAACAACCGATCATGTACACTGGACAGTCATGGTTATACTGTTGTTTAAACTATGTATCTTCCGCATTTAAGGAATGTAGGTGCATCTGTTAGGGGGAGTTAGGACTCTCGCCTGGAATTGAATTGGCCTCAGTCCTGATGCCTCATCCCCCTATTCTTCCCAATCCTAATGTGCCATCCAAGCCCTAGCACATGGATTGTACTTTCGAATGGTTAAGGGTGGTGATCGTCCCTCTAGGGTTTGGCCATCTCATTCCTGTTCTTGTGATTTCATAGAGACGGTTCTGTACATAGCAATGTTGCACAGGAAAGGGTTTTCACCTCTGTGATCCTCGTTGGTGAAGTCAACAACAACCTCTGTCTACCTGGTAAGACCCTATGGAACTATCAAATCCTAAGTTTTAAAAATGGAAACACGGGGTTCATGAGTGTGTTTAAGAGAATTTGTACTTTATGTAATAGGAATTATCAGAGTTTATGTGATCTCTCCCATCATTCCAATGTAGACTGGGGTAGATGTTAACACCGAGAGTCCTTTCTTTATACCACCGTGGCCATGCGCCCTCTGTTTGTGTCTAGTGGATTTCTACCGACTCTTTTACTTAATGTTGCACCGAAAGGGTTTATTAATTCATCATAGAGAGATATAAGGGTCTATCATAACTGTCCTCCTCTGTGTTTGATGCATTCTATTTGTAGTATAGTGATGGCCTACTGGTAAATTATTTCTAGGACACTTTCCTGCCAAGTTGATTGNATAATGTCGTTTCTCATATTCTTCATATATGTTCATACAAAGTTTTTCTTATGTAAGATTGATCTTCTTGAGTTCGCAGTGTTACTTCCTCTGTTAACCTTTTTGTTTAAAGCTCTGCGTGAAAGGGGTATTGTTGTATTAACTGTGGGACTTTGTTTTGTTATGAGGTACCCACCAGAAGTTCTAGGCATCACTTTCCCCAACCGGGGTCACGATTACAAACCAGACACGGCCACTGGAGGTCATGGCGTTTTTAAGTTAAGCAGTCCGACATCCTAGTGGACCTCAACTATTCAATTTTATAAATTGAAGTTTAATATTTTGCTAACACTTTCCTTTGATGGCCGAGTGCAGGGTTGTTCGCTCCTCGACGCAGGTACCAGATTTTATTCAACATGACAAAGGTACTCGGGTTCCATAAAAATGGCTCTCAAATCGTTCCTTAAAATAATAAGCATGGAAGTCCTGATTATGTTCGTAGTGTTTCTGCTATGATGACTATTTTGGGAAAAGGCTTATCTTCGGCACTCTGTACATTACCCCTGTGATTCAATGTATTCGAAACAATTTACTAGTCATACTGGCCATTATTGTTGGATCTTGTTGATGACAGCCTGTGTAGTCTTCTGTTATCGAAACCGTCTAATTGGACTTTTCTTGGAAACTTTCTGACAAAATGTGAAGCAATTGTTTGCTACTTATTCTATAATGGAAAATGCCACAGTCCTGAATTTCTTGTATTCTTTATGTGCATAAGATAAGTAGGAAGTGTCTATGTTAATGATGTATTGGAGAAGTCATTGATTCGCTTCCCTGTAGTAGCTAGCATGATTAAATCATCCCATTTAGGATAGTCCTACTCCTCGGATTCTGTTTCACTCCCCTATGTTTCAACCCCTTGATCGAAATTTACAGAATGGAATAAAAGCATATTTTAGTGTTGTTCGCTCATTGTTAAATATTCGGTTCTGTTTAAAGTTTGAACTTATATGAGCATGTAATAGTTATGTTCGTGCATTGACACATGTTCGACTCTTTGCTAAGTGGAAACATAGAAATATGCGTATATAACTCTGTTCGTGCATTGTTACCTAATCGACTTTGTGTTTCTTTTCTAAAGGTTGGAATACACTTACGCATATATATATTCGCTCTGTTCGTGTATATTCGACTTTGTTAAGGTTTGAAACCTATATATATATATATATATATATATATATATATATATATATATATAATCGCTATGTTCGTTCATTGATATCCAGAACCTGATTCTGTTTAAATTTTGGGAATCGTATGTACGCATATATTACTTCTATTCGTTCACTGTTAGGTATTCGATTCTATATATATATTTTTGAAATAAAAATGACTTCCAGAAAATAAATCTACAATTAGATCCTACAGTCTATTTACTAAATTCTCGAATAGCCATTGTCTAGGTTATTGCATGAATATCATCATTAAGGATCCCATTGAAACAACAACCAATTCATCCAACAGCAGTAGAATATTGAATTATTTATGTACAGGAAAGGACTTACAACAGTTATACGATCATTAAAACATAAAACCAGAACTCTTTTCTATATAACTATAACATGAACAGTATATCTAACAAACAATTCATTTAGACAGTTGGAGTTTAGAGTAACATATCTGAACTATCTTTTGGAGAAAACAAAGGGAACAACCACGTTCCTCCCAACCGTAGAACTGAGCAGCCACAATTTCTTGCCCGATTCACCCCCTAGTCTGACCATGAGTCCATAAGGGTGAACTTGGAAATCCCTCTACAACACAGTCCTTCAATTCAGTCCCTTTTCTCCCTTCCTCACACCCTTCCAGTGTTCATAACAATAAGTGGAAAAGGCAAAAAGAACTAGACTCTTTCCCCAACATACTTAGCAACGTCCTGCCTCCTCACATATGCTTATTTGTGACTTGCCTAGGTCTTTTCCCTTCCTTGGGATTTTTGCAGCTTCCTAAATCCTTGATTTTCAGGGGCTGCCAATGACCAAATCATTAGTTTTCCACTTTTAAAAATCAGCTCAGGGGTAGTTCCAACATGTTCCCCACTTATGGAGTCATGGTCAACTACTTTTAACATGGTTGTTCCATTTGTCTTCCTGCGATTAATATAAGATATTATGTTTTTCGTACAAGTGTCATAGTCCAATATCTAGTTGGGACAAATCAGATCTCTGCCCAACAGTCAAAATCATTTATTACAATTATAAAATTCAAAATTCGAAATTGCCATAAATGGCAAAAATTTTCCAGTTTAGAATTTACTAAAAACGGAAATAAATTTCCAGCAATTTAAATTCTAAAAATATTTTTATTTTCTTCATTTTTGGGGGGATGTTACATCAAGGTCTTTAAGTTGACTAGACCTATGTGTTGGCTCATTTCCCCCAGTATATCCTTTATATAATTGTGGTGAAGTGGTAGTACTTGTATTGATTCTCTTCTTTTTAATAAGTCCCATGTTGCATGCAACTTATTCTTTCTCTTCTCGTTTTTTTTATCTTGTTCTTATTTCCACTTCCTCTTGAGCTTTGTTAGACAAGGTGATTCTCTCACATCCTTCTTAGATGTAATTTTTGTGTTCTACATTTCTATTTTTTATGCTTGGTGTAAGCTTCTTTGACATATATGATCTCAATTTTGGAACTAGGGCATGGCTGCAATTTTTCAAGTCATTATTCCACTAGATTGAATATTCTTCTTTAAAATAAAAAAAGGTAAATGTTTGTTGGTGCCTATGGATCTATAAAAAGTTTCACATAAACATTATGCATATCCATGTCAAAACCAAAAAACAATTGTATATTTATCAATAAGATTCCATTGAATCTGTAAGGATTCAATAGTCTCCCATATCATTCTTCTGTACCAATGTTGAAAATCCAAATTTATATCCACCTAAATGAACTTGTCCTTGTTGTAATATCATATGTTGAATTTGGGTGATAGAAACATTTCTATGAACTTTGTGTCAAAGGGTCTCCCCTCCAATGCTTTGCATAGAATCATAGATAGAAGAAAAGAACCTAACTGTAGTGAAATTTCTTATCGTAATATTGTACCTCCAAGAAGTACGTTACAAATTAATTTTGAAGGTAGAGCACCTAGGACATATCAATATCATATCTTCACCTTTCAACTAAATAGATGAATCCCACGATTATCCGAAAAGATCTTCTATACGATTATGGTTGAGTTATTAAGCATGTGTTGATTAACCAATTACGAAGCTTCAAGAAAGAGGAAGAGGAATAGAAGAAAAGTGACAGAAATATAAACATGTACATAACTTAAATGAAGCATAAACATAAGAAAACCATAAAAACCAATGTGATAATGGAGTTCAAAAATCTCGCCTACGTCTCTAGGCCTTGTCTCAGTGGGCTTTTCTTATTTATGTTAGAAGCTTTACAAGTACATCATGATAGTTCCAAAAGGTTACAACAATGATCTTTTCATTTTCTGACAGATCTCATGAACCCATAAAAACTGACATCTCCCAAATCGGATGAACGAGGCTCCCAGAAATGGCCCGTAAAGGTGTGCTCCTTAATAGCTTCCCTGCATAACAATGGCCTTTGGCTCAACAATCTGGCAGCATAAGCTTGTTCTGAACCTCTTCCCATGGCCTCAATAATGCATGGTTTGTATAGGCCTGACATTGGTAACCATCTCCCAACTTCCCTCGAAGATATCGCCTCAAAAAGAGCCCAATATCCCCCAAAAAGTGCCAAAAATCTCCAAAACAGCATATAAAATCAATAAAAATCCAATTTATAAAGTTTATAACCCACTTTTTCATTAATTTAGGGCACGTCCCCTTATGAATTGGCCACTAGTCATATGGGAGCCTGCCATATGGCCAAGCGCTAGCACCTGGTACGCTAGACCCCTAGTCTCCCTGCCCCCGGTCGCATTGCACTACCATATGTCCAAGCCCTCATGCTCCACACGCTATCATAACAGGTTTAGCTTCGAGTATTAAGCCCAAGGTTTAAAATTTTGGTCGCATGATAGTGGCCATGTGGCCCTATCCTCCAACTCCACACACCTTTCAATTGAGAGCCTCGGTCGAATAGTCCTATGGTTAAGCTCTTGGTCAGCGAGCTAGCTCGACCAACCAGGGCTTAACCCTACCTCTGCACTAACCACCAAAGATCGAGCCTTGGTTCATATTGCGTTCCCATAGGCTGGAGTAATTGTTTGGATCCGTGCACAAATTACAATTTGGGTAATGGTCATATAGCATGGTTACATGACTGTGTCAGGGGCTGGGGCTAGGCCCGAGCCCTAAATCCTCCCAATGGTCCTCCCATACAAACTTAAATATATATTTGGTGGTAGAGTTAACAAGTAACAAAGGCACCCGGACTGGCTAGCCCAGCCCTGCTAAACCCTAGCCCGGTGGGAGGTATGGTGCTCGAAACTCGTTGACACCATAAAAAGTTTGCAAATGAAAACTTGAAGCCAATACATGGGTGCCACATAGAAGCCCACGTATGTGCCACATGGCATCGTTCCATACTCCGCAAGATCTGCCACTTGTCTGGTTGGTCCACTTGTTTTCCCTATCAACACAATTTTTCCATTCACATGTCTGCCACATGTCATCATATGGGTGTGCCACGCCATCGTTATAGATGTGCCATGTGTCACCACTGCAAGGGTGACATATGTCACTCCCATATTATCCCGCCTATACCTACCATGTCATCTGTCTATATGCCCAGTCACCCTGCCATGTGTCATCACCATAAGATACCATGTCAGTACTGCTTGTGCCTTGCCACGTCAGTTGTATGATTGTATGGCTTGTCCAATCAACTTCCATTTGGGACTGTTTGAACTATACAGTCAACATTTGTTTTTCCTGTTTGGAAAAATGAACAGATCGCCATAAGTTGAGCATATGATGTATGTTTGAGTCTGTTCAATATGCATTGGGTTCATATCGACAAGGTATATGCACGCATCTGTTTTGAATACGTTCTAGGAACTTTGCGTTTTAGGCCTTTCTGAGCTCCATCAAGCTCCTCGATCCAATTTTGGATCACACCTCCCAACTAAAGGACCTTTTGGTCCCCAAAAGGTTACAAAAATGGACTTTGACTGATTACATACTCATAAGGACAAAAATAAAACATGATTTTGTACAAAAATGATGTTATAACAGGTCATCATTTCAACATGTGTAACTACATTAATGGAAGAAAAATAAAATGAAGTTGTGACATCCACTTCTAGAAAAACCAAGTGGCTGGTTTATTTCCTTCATGGTGTTCCTCTTGCTTCATTGGTAATATTTACTCCTTCATGAGTACATGTGCAATCCTTTTGTCCTCCTTGGATGAAGTTTCATATTAAGCTTCCAACAATTAGTCTTTTGATGTCCACCCCTGTTGCAATGATTACAGTGATTTTTTGGCATCCATACCTATTTTCCCTTCTCTTTCTTCCATTTTGGAGTTGATTCATTATGTCATGTTTCCTTCCCAGTCGACATAGGTTTCTTGTACAAATTTTGTCTCTTCCAACACTTGGCAACACAATGATTGGGTGAATGACAATAAGTACATGGATAAATATTCCACAAGTTTCAGATTACATGATTATGTTTTTTATAATAAAAAAGAGAATTGATAAAATCATGACCATTATACCTTCCATGCTGATATTCACTTTTCTTTGGAGATGACTTGAATTCACTACCACAATCAAGGAGTGATACGCCATCACCTTTCATGAAGTGTTCCTGCAATGTCTTAAACTAGCCATTTGAAGCATTGCTTGCTTCTGAAGTTCTGGAACCCATCTTGGAGGATGCTCCAAAATACACTTCGCCATATCCCAATCCTAAATATCGAAGCCTTTCCACAAACTCAATGGGGTTAACAATACCTTGGCCCTCAATTCCAAGTCCCTTTCCTTCATAACCCATCTTGGTTAGTAATCTCAAACGTATACTCTTATATGTTTTTGAAATGCACCAAAACCATCTTTATGGAAATAAGGAGAATTTGATGAATGACCTTCACTGCATGCCTCATAGATGTTTTCTGAAACATATGTAGAATGCACTTCCTTCAATCCTTCTTTTACTTTGTTGTTCTTTGAATCTTTCTCTTAAACCAATCTCTTTCATTCCAAGTAGTCTTCATACAACACTTTCACCATATTGGACATGGCAAGGAGAGTTTTTTGCATATCCTTATCGTCTTGCAAAGTCCTCCTGTAGATGCCATTTTCTCCCTTGAGATGATCTCTTCCCTTTTTAACATGCAAACTCAAATTCAAAACGTCAACTAGCTCGGATACGACTTCATCCAGAAAGATCTTTTATATGACTATGGTTGAGTTACTAAGCATGTGTTGATTAACCCATTAGGAATCTTAAAGAAAGAAGAAAAAGTATAGAATAAAAGTGGCAGCCATATAAACATGTATAGAAATTAAATGAAGCATAAACAACAAGAAACCATGAACACCAATGTGACAATAGAGTTCGACAATCTCGCCTACGTCTCTGCGCCTTGTCTCAGTGGGATTTTCTTATTTTTATTCGAATCTTTACAAGTACATCATAATAGTTCCAAAGGGATACAAAAATAATTTTGTCGTGTTGTACCAGATCTCATGAACCCATAAAAACTGACGGCACCCAAATCGGATGAACGAGGCTCCCGGAAATGGCCTGCAAAGGTGTGCTCCTCAATAGCTTCCCTGCATAACAATGGCCTTTGGCTCAATAATCTGGCAGCATAAACCTATTCTGAACCTCTTCCCATGGCCTCAAGAAGTATTGGTTTATATAGGCCTAAAGTTGGTAACCATCTCCCAAATTCCCCCAAGATCTTGCCTCAAAAAATGCCAAATAGCCCCACAAAAGGGACAAAAATCTCCAAAAGAGCATATAAAATCAATAAAAAACCAATTTATAAATTTTATAACCCACTTTTGCATTAATTTAGGGTGAAAAATTTTATGCGCTAGCCAATGGTCATATGGGAGCCTGCCATATTGCTAGGCATTAGAACCTGATGCGCTAGCCCCCTAGTCTCCCTGCCCCAGGTCCCATTGCACCACCATGTGTCTAGGCCCTACTGCTCCACGCACTATCATAACAGGGGTACTCTAAGTATTAAACCAAAGGTTTAAACTTTTGGTTGCATGATGGTGGCTATGTGGCCCTATCCTCCAACTCCACGTGCCTTTCAAATTAGAGCCCCCATTGAATAATCCAACAGTTAATCCCTTGGTCGGCGAGCTAGCCCGACCGACCGGAGCTTAACCCTACCTCTTCACTAACCACCAAAGATCGAGCCCTGGTTCATATTGCGTTCTCACATGATCACATGTTGGAGTAATTGCTTGGTTCCATGTGCATATTGCAATTTGGGTAATGGTCATATAGCATATCTACATGACTGCGTCGAGGGCTGGGGCTAGGCCCCAGCCCTAACTCCTCCCAATGGTCCTCCCATACAAACTTAAATATATATTTGGTTGTTGAGTTAACAAGTAACAAACGCAGGTGGGTTGGCTAGCCCAGCCCTACCAAACCCTAGCCCGGTGGGAGGTCTAGTGTTCAAAACTCATTGACACCATAAAAATTTTGAAAATGAAAACTTGAAGCCAATACATGGGTGCCACATGGCAGCCCACGTCTGGGCCATGTGGCACTGTTCCATACGCTACAAGCTTTACCTCTTGTCAAACACTTGTTGGTCCAGTTGTCTTCCATGTCAACACAATTTTCCCATTCACCTATCTGCCATGTGTCGCCATATGGGCATGCCACATCATTGGTACAGATATGCCACGCTTCACCACTGCAATGGTGACACGTGTAACTCCCGGATTGACCCACCCATACTTACCACGTCATATGTTTTTATGCCCAGTCACCTTGCCAAGTGTCACCTCCAAAATTTTCCATGTCAGCATTGACTATGCCTTTCCATGTCATCTATACAATCATACGACCTGTCCAGTTAGCTGCCACATGGCACTATACAGTACAGTCGACATTTTTTTTTCTTGTTTGGAAAACTGAACAAATCGCCATAACTTGAGCATAGGATGTTTGTTTGAGACCGTTCAAGTTGTGCTGGGTTCATATCGACGAGGCCTACAGACACGTCCATTTTGAAGCCATTATGAGAAATTTGATTTTTAGGCCTTTCTGAGCCCCATCAAGCTCCTGGGTCCGATTCTGGATCACACGAGGAATTCATACTTTTTCCATTTATGAACTAATTTTAGGCTAAAAACTATGTGGAAAATATTACCATAATATCATGCATGGATGAAATCAAAACACCACATGTACCTTTATATCTTCCATACTTTTGACAAATGTCCTTGATAATGACATTCTAAACAATCATAACTGTTGATTAAGGTTCATTGTCATTGATGTCAACCCTTGAAGAAATCCCCCTAGAACAGAGTTTTGGCTAATGAACCCAAGTTTTTTTGATGTAAATATGACTCATTATTGTATTGGCATGGTTGATAAGAAGTAAAGATGGATGAACTCCAAAGTGGTCCCCTTATGGTGAAAGCCCTCACGGGAAGACGCTTTTCACAGTAAGAAAACCCATGCTTAATTATGGAATAATGAGATGAAGGATAGTGAATTTTTCAGTGAAAATATTCTATATGCATAGTGCTTGTCACACCATTTCCGGTGGTATGTGGAACCTCACATAACTCCTCACAGTTAGAGAGTTATGACCATGCCAAGTTGGAGAACCCAGGTTTGGGTAATGGATCCAAGTTTGTTTAATGGATAACAATATGTGTTTTGATATATTTGTAGGTAATACTATTCTATATGTATATTACATGTCATGTCATTTCTATTGGTATGTGGAACGTCACATAACTCCTCATGGTTTGATATTTATGGCCTTACAAAGTTGGACAACCCTCATATGTTGGCTTGAAACCCCAAAATGTCAAAGTAGTCAAAGTGGTTTAGGAGATTTTAGAAGGTAAATAATAAAGTGAAGTGATGAGTGTACTATAATTCAAAGTGAATACAAAATAAATTATTTAAATACTAAATTTAATGGAGAAATTAGCAGTGGGTTAACCCTAAAATAAGGAAAGTGGGCAAAGTGACCTAGATGATGTTTTTAAGGAAGCTACTTGGAGTGTATAAATAAGAGGCAAGGCTCTCTCATTTTACAAAAAACTTGAGCATATTGAATATCTATAGGTTTCTGAGGTACCCAAAGGATATCTAAGACAAATTTCTAAGGGAATGTGAAGAAAAGAAGGCCAGAATTCAAGGAAGGATAAATTCTTTTGATAGTGTTTTCTAAGGTATGTTATTTACACGTCATCTCACCATTTTATCAATAACATTTTTTTCTAGAATTATTCAGACTGCAAAGTTTCTATGCCATTAAGAAAACATATCCAAGTATCTTTGGTAAAAAATTCATCTTGTGGGTTGTTGTATTTTTGGAGTTATACTATGTGGAATATAGGGTTTGTGGCTAGTCCTGAAACTAGCCAAAAATAGGTGTTTTGAGTAAAAACGCCATAAATTCTTATAACAGATCCAAATTCAGTAAGACCAAGTGTGTTGGTTATATTAAATTGTTTAGTATTTTTTGTGATATTTTCATATCGATTCAACAAATATTCCGTGTGGGGCACGCTCTAAAAGGTTGCTCTCTAGAATAAGCCAGAATTCATCAAGGTATGCCATTTTTTCTATAACTCATTTTATGAGAGGTTCCAAGTAGTGACACCTGGATGAATTGCATAAAACACATTGAATAACATTGTGTATCAGTTTCATATCTTTATTTATTACATGTACAAATTTATGATCATTTCAAGTTAGGGTTGTTGACTAATCCAAAACTAGTCATGTGAGACTAAAGAAAAGTTTGATAAAGATGCTAGTCTCTTGTTGAAAAAGTTAAGGAAGGTTTGTAGGTATCTGATCATACACACAAGGTCTATTACAAAGTTACAAATAATATTTGGATGATGATATTGATGAGGGATTTTGGTTGAGGTAAATGTTGGGTACATGGTTGAGACAAGTAGTTGATGATTTGGCACATACATGAGGTGTATAGTTGATGATGTTGGTACATATTGATGAGTCATAGTTGATGAGTAGTTGACACATGATTGGTACATACTTGGTACATGGTTGGATGCACTTGTTTATGGTACAGGTTGATTATAGGTTGTTTGGTACAGGTTGGTGCATGGCTGATGCACTTGTTTATGATAAAGGTTGATTACAGGTTGAGGTACAAGTTGATACATGGTTCAGATTTATTGGTACAGGTTTACAAAAGTATATATCACAGTGATAGTGTGATAGTGGTTCCATCATTCTACACCTACATCAGGGTGGTTGGACTTGGAAAGGACAGGTGGTTGTAGCCACCTTCTGGTTGTAGCCGAAGAACATAGGGGGTTGTAGCCTCCTTTTGGTTGTAGCCATAGAATTGGGGAGTTGGAGCTTCCCTCAGGTTGTAGCCTGAGAAAATAGGGGGTTGGAGTCTCCTTCCAGTTACAACTGGAAAACAAAGGAATTTGGTTCTTTCAATGAATGTAATTCTTCAAGACATATAAGAAGAATCATTCCTTGGTTTTCTCCCTCTATGGGTTTCCACGTAAAACACTGGTGTACTGTGTATGTGTATGATTTTTCATTTGTTCATTTTTCATTATTGGATGATAATTATACATTGATATAACTCTTGGATTATTTGGTTTAAAAAGGATTATAATTTCTCTATTACTGATTCAACTCCCCCCCTCTCAGTAATCCAACAGTTGGTATCAGAGCAGGTTCCTTCAGAAATCAGTGTAACCACTAAAAGGTAGATCATGGAGAGAAACAACTTGTATAAAAATGGAATACCACAGTTTGATGGACATAAGTATGTTTTTTGGAGAATAAGGATGAAGACATATATACAGGCACGGGGATTTAAAGTTTGATAACCAATTGTATATGGATACACAGCACCAACAGTTCCACCAACAAATGACAATGTAGTGAAACTTGGTGAGAATAATTCCAAAGACAAAATGCACTTTTGAATGGTCTCAGTGATATGGTATTCACCAAAGTTGCACATTGTAAATCCACTAAACACATTTGGGACAAGCTTCAAAATATTTATGAAGGAGATACAAAGGTCAAAGCAGCAAAGCTTCAAACTTACATAGGTCAATTCGAACAACTAAAAATGAAGGAAGATGAAAATATTGCAGCCTACTTCTTACGAGTCGATGAAACAGTGAATGAAATCATAGTATTGGGAGAAGAAATTGAAGAATCTGCAATTATTCAAAAGGTACTAAGATCTCTTCCTATGAGATTCAACCCTAAGATATCAACACTAAAAGAAAGATCAGCTCTAAACACAATAAGCATGGATGAATTGCATGGAATCTTCACAGCATATGAAATGAGAACTGAACAAAAAAAACCAGATGTTAAAGAATCATCCTTCAAAKAATCCAAAAGATCAAAGAAAAATAAACATCAACAAGAATAATATAGCAGCAACAATAACATCTCGGAAGATGATGAAGAAGTGGCCAACTTCGTTAAAAGACTGAACAAGGGAACTAATGGTAGGTATAGAGGTAAGCTTCCTTTAATTTGTTTTAATTGTGATGGTATTGGTCATTTTTCTAAAAAGGGTCCTCATAAGAAAAAAAGAAATGATGAAGGTTACTCAAAAGGAAAACACACATATAAAGGAAAAATAACTACAAATAAAGTTTTCAAGAAAATCTTATGCACCAAATAAGACAACTCATCATCAGATGAAGATGAAGTCGGTGACAGTGAGACATGAAGAGTTCTATTCCAGGCAGTAAAAGAATCTGACAAAGAATACTCTGAAGAAGAATATGAAGAAGTCGAAGAAGGATATGAAGAACTCAAAGAAGGATATGAAGAATTCAAAGAAGAAATTGAAGAGGCATAAGTTTACTATCGAGAATAATTAATGTGTGTCATAGAAGTTATCAGAAGAGAAAAGAAGAAAAACAAGAAACTACAAACAGAACTAGACAAGAAAAAGGAAACTTGAGAACTAGAACAAATTTTAAGCCCTAATATTGGCTCATTACCCCTTAATTGGGGCATATTGCATTAGTAATGTTATTTTATTTATGTCATCTTTATTCCATTAGTTGTAATTATACCTCCTAGTCTCCTATAAATACCAAGGATACATTTTCATTTGGAATCATCTTGTACTTGAACATTTATGTGGCGTAAAAGGAGGTTACCCCCTCAAAGAGGATTATTATCTGAAATTATCTATTTTTCAAGGAATTGAGTACTTATTCTGAGCTTTTTCTATGCTATATTGATATTTGGTTCTTAACATATGGTATCAGAGCTCAAGGTCTTGGGGTTTCGCTGCTACATCTGAGACACCTTGGAATTTTTACTATAACTTTTTTTCTACAATGTTTTATAAGGAACGACTTGAAGGATATTTATCAAATGGATCAACATACATTGGGTTAAAATTTCATCTCTTGAGGCCTTATAGTTTCAGATATACAACATGTGCAAGACAGGGTTCCAGAATCATCCTAAACTGCGTCATTGCGTAATTTTCGCTATAAATTTTTTTCTGTAACATTTCAGACTCGTAAATCTGGAGGATATTCATAGAGATTACTAAGTTATATGTGGTAAAACTTTCAGCTTCTGGTTCATTTTACATTTGTATATACTCCCTATGGAAGATAGGGTTTCTAACTAGTCCTATTGACTAGTCTCAAGAAGGTGTTCTAGGTAAACCAATCATAACATCTTCCTAGAGTATTGAGTGAGACTAGTTTCATTGGATAGTGGATAGTATATAGTATTTATGGTATGAATTTCAAAATTTTATATCAATTATTTTTTGCGGGGCACGCTATACAAGTGAGATCTCCTGGAAAGGACAAAAATCAACAAGTTGTGGGGAAGTTACCGTAAATTCCACTTGGCACATCCAATTTTGATCAGACCTGTGGCATTGCAAAGAATAAATATTAGAGAACTACATAAAAGAAATTTTCATACCCAGAAGTGCCAAAACTTGGGAGATACAATAGAAGAAATATTGTCTAGCAGAACCACCTCAAAATCAAGGTTCAAAAGTGATACTTGGCCAACATGCCACCCAAAAATGGAACTTCTACACCAAATAAGCCTCTAGACAATCCTACTTCAACTCTTGATGAAGGTGAAGAAATGCGTAGGGACATAAATGATTTACAAAAGAAGATAGTAACAAAAGATGAACTACAAGACATGGAATCTACATTGGAGGCAAAGATGGATGGTTTAAAAGAGGAGATCATGGAAGTACTGAAAAATTTCGTAACAGAGAAGACACTTGAAGGTGAAAATGCATCCCATGAAATTCATGATGAGGACACAAGGAAGGTGAATCAAGAATGGAGAAACTCCAACTTTGGGTTGAATACCAACCACGTTCCTAAGATCGATATGAGGAAGTCTGATGGCAAGGACCCAATGAAATCCATACTTCAGATAGAGCAATTATTTGATATACATAATGTGCCACATACACAAAAGGTACAAATTGGTTCTATATATTTAGAACCCAATCAATTTGTATGGTATCGATGGCTTTGTTCTCGCAAATCACTTGTCACTTGGACAATTTTCACAAAATAAATGATAGCACACTATGAGGATACAAGGATCAATACCTTCTTTAGCCAATCGATAAATCTCAAGCAAAAGCGTTCAGTTACCGAGCACATTGAGAACTTCCAAATATTGAATATAAAGGTAACATATATTCTAAATGACCAGTTGATTGATATATTCATAGGAACTTTAAAGGATAACATTCAACATGAGGTTCACCTTTGGGAACCCAAATCATTGGAGAATGCATTTAATGTGGCAAGAAATGTTGAAAGTAAAAATATGTCTATGGCTAATAGAAGGACCAATCCTAACATATATACAAAGAACAATGCTCCTTCTTCTAAAACACCTCAACCTACAAGGCTGACACCTCAACAATTGGAGGAAAGAAAAGAAAAAGGTTTATGCTTTAATTGTGACATCAAGTATAGTAAGGGACATAAGTGTGGTGAGAAGAAATTATTCTACATAGATTGTGAAGAGGAAGAAGAAGAAGAAGAAGAACCATCTCAAGATGAAAATGTAGAAGCCATTTCATCTGAAGACTTGACTCCCACGATATTGTGTAATGCATTGGCTAGAATTAGCACTCCTCAAACCCTCAAGATAGAAGGATACATCAAAAAGAAAAAGGTAATAGTCCTAATTGATTCTGGCAGTACTCATAATTTCATTCACTATAAATTAGCCAAAGCTCTCAATTGCTTTGTATATCTAGCGCCAGAGTTTCAAGTAATGATTGCAGATGGAGTAACTATCAATTGCTCAGGAAAATGCAACAAGATCAATATTACTATGGGAGAATATGTAATGAATAGTCCAATGATTTATATACCCATGGGTGGTGCAGATGGTGTACTAGGAATCCAATGGTTACAATCATTAGGAACAGTGGATTTTAATTTTCAAGAACTTTTCATGAAATTTTCATTGGAAGGAAAATAAATTGAGTTAAGAGGTATCGCAGGGAAACCCAATAAAGTGATAATCTCTAATGGCATGACAAAATTATTGAAAAAGGGGCATGAAGGCATTATTTCTCAACTATGCTCACTAGATATTCAAACATCTAAGCCATCTATTCCTCAAGATCTTCAAGGGATCATTGATAGGCATTCCAAAGTATTTGAAGATATTCCCAAAGGTATTCCACCCACTCGAAATCATGATCATGAAATTTACCTAATTGTTGGGAGTGTTCCTCCTAACATCAGGCCATACAAACACCCTTACACCCAGAAGAGTGAAATTGAGTGCATGGTTGAATAAATGTTAGAGGCTGGCATTATTAGACATAGCCAAAGTTCTTACTCTACACCAGTGGTAATGGTATTCAAGAAAGTTAACTCATGGCGTATGTGTCTATATTATAGAGAGCTCAACAAGATCACTATTAAAGATAAGTTTCCCATTCCTGTCATTGGTGAATTGTTAGATGAAATACATGGAGCAATCTATTTCACACAATTGGATCTTCATTCAGCGTATCATCATATTAGAATGAAGGAAGAAGATATCCCAAAAACAACATTCTGAACTCATGAAGGCCATTATGAATTTTGGTCATGCCTTTTGCCCTTACAAATGCACCTTCCACATTCCAAGGGTTGATGAATTCCATTTTCAAGCCCTTCTTTCAAAAATTTGTGTTAGTATTTTTTAATGATATACTAATCTATAACAAGTCTTGGGAGGATCATGTGCGGCATGTTGACAAGGTGCTACAACTACTAAAGGAGCAACAACTATATGCCAAACCATCCAAATATTTCTTTGGAGTGAAGGAGGTAGAGTATTTGGGTCATATTGTATCTCATGAAGGTGTCAAGGTAGAATCTAACAAGATTAAGGCCATGATGGACTGGCCGATTCCCAAAAAATTGAAGAATCTTAGAGGATTTTTGGGTTTGACAGGTTACGACCACAAGTTTGTTCGACATTATGGAAGAATAGAAACACCTTTAACAACACTAACTAAGAAGGATGCATTTTCATGGATTCTAGAGGAAACTAAAGATTTTGAACAACTTAAAGAGGTGATGTGCAAAGCTCTTGTCTTGACCACTCCAGACTTTACAAAAACCTTTATTGTGGAATGTGATGCCTCAAAAAATGGAATTGGTTTTGTCCTAATGCAAGAAGGAAGGCCCATGGATTTTGAAAGTCGACCACTCAAGGGAAAGGAATTACACAAAACCATTTATGAGAAGGAAATCATGGAAATACTATATGCATTGAAGAAATTTTGTCCTTACTTAGTAGGTATGCACTTCAAGGTTTAAATAGATCATGATAGTCTTAAATACTTCTTGGAACAAAGACTATCTTGAGAAGAACAACAAAAATGGGTAACCAAGATATTGGGTTATGATTTTGAAATCATCTATAAAAAGGGGAAGAAAAATGTTGTGGAAGATGCACTCTCAAGAAAGGATGAAGATGTTGAGACCTTTCTCTATGTTATCTCGATCATCCATCCCGATTGGATAATAGAAGCAAGGGATGAATGGAAGAATGATGAAAAAATGTGGACTCTCATTCAAAGGTTGCAGCAGGATTCTAGTGCATCAAATACATTTACATGGAAAAATGATTCACTATGGTACAAACATCACTTATATTTATGTAAGAACTCCCAACTCAAGCAAAAGGTACTATTGGAATTGCACACCTCTCCAGTAGGAGGGCACTTGGGATTTTTGAAAACCTACCATAGATTCAAGAAGGATTTTTTTTGGGATGGCCTTAAAACTAATGT